>LUCH01002006.1:15808-26927 GCA_013368495.1 Paragonimus heterotremus | reverse complement strand
CTTGAACGAAGCTGTGTATATTGCTCTTCAAAATAAACGATATATTGAAGCTCTAAAGTTATGACGGATCTCATCAGGTAGAATAATTTCAGGTGTAGCACACTAAATGCAGCTTGAAGGAATGTTTCCCACAGAGTATGGAATATTATGTCAGCTCCTCGAGATAGGTAATCCAACACAGTCCCGCATATTTTTCTGGTTTAAAACTATAATAAGCAGGAATGTTTTTAACTACAGTTTAAGTCGGAGGCTCTTCATAGCTGTTTTTCTTGACATCCTGATGAAATGTATTCTAACCGATTTAAAGTTATAGCGGAGTTGGGTAAAACGGTTCGACGCTAATTGCTATCTCCAACAACAGCCGCGATTTTTACTCTTTTTCCGACCAGCTTTCCTCCAAGGGAGCTAATGACGCGCAACGTTGCTCGAATGACCATGTGAAGTTGTTCGCCTATCCAATGAAACGTCACGACGCTCACTGATGGGAAGCAGGAGTCGCCAGCTGCGTTAAGCTTTTCGTCACCGGTATAAGCAGGGCGCCACCTACATTCCTTCTTTCAGCGCGCTACCATGTACGCATCTAGGAGCCATTTGAAAGCTACATCACTAGTTGCCACCACGACTTCGGCTGATAGTACATTCCGGCTACTGACGGACCGTCGAGACAACCGGTATACAGAGCGGACCCGTTTCGGTAACTGCTTGAGGGTTGTAACGGGGTGACCCTCGAATATGCTTTCAGTCCAGACAATCTCTGTCCACACCACCAAGTGAAGTAAAACACGATGGTAACATCATTTTTAAGTGGCCTCCATGACAAAACACTAAGGTGGGCAGTTTTTACTTGCTACACCACACAACGGTCAGGTACATCAGATTAACACTACGAAATTCCACTAAAGTAACTAGGGTCGATCCGACTATATCGAACACCACTGAATTTCACCGGAGATCACAAATGCTTTTCCAAGGTAGTGGAGGATGGAATCAGGTATGACGTCTAAAGTGTTTGGTTTAATCCAAAATGAAGCAAATCAATGGTACATGTTTTTAAATTATACTGTGAGCATACCTACTGAAACTGCGTTTACTCACTCTGTGCGAAAGACTATAAGACAACGTGTTGGCTTGGTACAGAGACCGAAGACAAGCGCTGATCTTCAGGATCCCGAAACAAGTTCTGTAAAACTAGGAGTGTCTGTGAAATGCAGTGCTTAACAAATATTAGTTTCAAGGGGACAGACAGGAACCAGGACGAAACGTCTATTTACTTCTAGAAGGTAAGGGGAATTCCAGTACCAACACGCTTCCAGAAGGATGGATGATTGTTTCACAGTCAGAGAAACGAGAAATAAGTTGAACAACGCTTGCAATTAATTGTAACATACACATCTCCACAAACAGTTCAGCCAGCCTTTTC
Source organism: Paragonimus heterotremus (assembly GCA_013368495.1). Taxonomy (NCBI): domain Eukaryota; kingdom Metazoa; phylum Platyhelminthes; class Trematoda; order Plagiorchiida; family Troglotrematidae; genus Paragonimus; species Paragonimus heterotremus. The sequence goes on along the minus strand of LUCH01002006.1, from coordinate 25,507 downwards.
GAAAAACCACAAACCCGGACGTCGCCCTTTCTAATACACGTTAACAGTGCCGGGATTTGAACTCCGGTCATGCTTTCATGCTGATCACTGCGTCACTGGCTTAACATGAGGTACCACCGAATTATCTTACTCAAACAATCAGCCACATACGACTGTTGGTAATTTTGAAGTTGCCCGATTACCTCGAGAGGAGATAGTGAGTGTCCTGTTGACTCCAACCAAGTATTAACAAGCGCGAACCTGGAGTACAGTGTCTCCTGGCTGAAAAGTCAATGGGTGTGTGAGAACTACGATCAATTCACATTTACAACTAATCAAAGTACCGCTCAACAGTTCTAACGTTTTTTTATAACTAATCCCGAGAAGATTCTCGGAAGTAGGATCGTCGACAGGAGTTTAGAGCGGCGTTGCTATTACCTTTCGAGGCGGTCTGGTCACTTGAATATTACTCACAAGCGAATGTGCCTGAGTGTTTCTATATGATAATTCGGTCGTACCTCATGTGAGGTCAACCCAGTTGCTTCATGAGGCCATGATCAGAGTACAAATCCGGTCGTGACATGGATCTGCAATGCAGACGATTTATAACAAAAGCGAAAGTAGAGTACAGTGAATCTTCCCGAGAGCGGTTAGCAGAAAAGCTTATGGTGCACAAAGATAGAATGCCCACGAGGCTTATTGTTAACTGCATCACTGGTTCAACGTGAAGGCTGGCTAGTTTCATCAGGCGCATAAACAAACCGCTTCAGAGCAACTTGGTGAGCAAGGTTGATTTAGTCAACAGACAAACACAGGATGCTATCTAATGAAACCCTAGTTTTGAGGTAGCACTAGGGCTATTACAACTTCAACAGAAGTGTTGATACGTTTAGTGTGTGTGCTAATTCATCGCCTCCCGCAGCCGTAACTGGTCTCAAATTGTGCTTGCACTCAACATATTCCATATTTAACAAAAGTCCACAGTGGCAAACATTTTCTCACAAACTTAGAAGTACTAATTATGGATGAGTTTGTCTACTCTTTAAGAACTCGCTGGAGTTACGCAAACAGCTGATTAGTAACCTTGAAATGTAGGTCTTGTAATCAATTTCCGCACTTCCTTAACTCAAAATGCAAAAGCATAATTCTTACGGGGGAAAACGAAGTGTCCTGACAACTTTCCAGAACGTTTTGTCAAAACTGACAACCCATGGAGATCCGACGTTTCTGTGCATCGCAAACCAACCCACTCCGATCAGTTTCAATTTCAATTCGTCTCATCCACTCGGCATGAAGAGAACAATTGTTTCATCTCCCATACGAAACAAGACTAACACCAATGAAACCTTTGATGCAACAGAAGTTTGGCCAACTAAATACTCATTACTCACAAGCGAAAGTGGTTGAGTGTTCACATATGAAAATCCGGTCGTGCCTAACGTGAGGTCAATGGCGCAGTGGTAAACACGGTTGCCTCATGAACAGCATGTCCGTGGTTCAAGTCCCGGCAGTGGCGATGATATGCACTACTGACGAGCTCTAATGAGAGCGAAACTCGAGTCTAGTGCTTCTTTTCGAAAGGGGCCGACTGGCAAGTCTATGGGAATGCAACAGCTGCGATCAATTGTGAGTGATGTTCAATTTGAAACTAAATAAATGCCGGCAACTAACCAATATCTAAACACTCAGAAGTAATATAGGACACATGTCATGTCGATTGTAAAAAACCCGCGACCGAATCTCCCCAGTGTGATAAGCCAATCACGTACCATCAGCGAACTATTAGAAAAATCGTCCCGTTTTCTTTGGGTATATCGTATTTCGGCTTAACAATACTATCGAACTACTGCTTGTGAATTCTAGGGGCCCCATCTTCATAGGAGGATCAGACAGACTGTATTTACGAAATCAGACGCGGTCATTGCGATCTTGCTTCCGTAAGAGAACCTAGCAGACAACTGAGGATCAGTGCCGCTAAGCACGAGGCATGCACGATTCAGTCCGAAAACGCTTACCAACTTCAAAAATTGGAGACACATTCGGCCATGACGTTAACTGTACTGTCGTAGTAACGAGTTTTGAAAAAGTTCTAGTAGTTCACATAGACGTGTCTTTCCGCTTGAAACGATGTGCTGAATCTTAAGCTATCCACTTCCAACATGCATATTTCAATCGAAATTACAAGCTTTGTCTGTCGTGTGGTATGCAGTGATAAATAACGCCAAACAGAAGCATTCTCTAGCTACACATATCTCATCCCCAGCTAACGGTAAACGGATTCTATCCATCACTTCAAGCATAACCTGCGTTGGCCTAACAACGGCAAACCCCAACATGACCTCTTATATCATGTTAGTATGACTCCGAGTACAACACTCGCGATGAATATCGCTTAAGATGACTGAGATGCAAAGGAGTACAATTTACCCGAAACAGCGTTATTCTCACTGTATTGGTTGAAAAGTTGGAAAACACTCATGACGACTATAGATTTACTATTAATTCAGATAAAGAATAACAATGAAAAACTCATCCAAATAAGGTAACTGGCAGGTGAATGACTTTTATACCAACAGCACGATTGGAAATAAATACCAAATGGCTACGACTAGTTAACACTAAAAATGCAGAGGTCATGTTTCAGTTGATTTCACAGGTAGCTGCAGATCACCGATTCAAGTATTTCTTGGCCTGGCAGGGAAGTGGTAAAATGCAGGAAACAAATAATTATAAAATAGTTCGAACAAAGTCACAGTTACACATTGAACATTACACGTGTGATTATGGGTTTCTTGTTTAAAAGGACTTTTCTGGCTGGTTTCTGTGTGACGATTCAAGAGTAGCGACCACTCAAAGGAATGTTGTACGTGATAAATCGCAGGTGTATGCACGTATAAGGTGGCACCAATTAGTACGCAGAGATATGATCAGGAAGCGAATATTCAGTGGTTAAGGTCAAATGGGATCATTCACTCAAACTTTAAAAATGTGTAGAAAAAAGTAGTTCAGTCATATACTATAGAGGTCATCTAATCGTTTGCCACACCGAACATCCTACTGATTGCCTTTAGGCTCACGGTAGACAAACCGTAACGTACCATAGAGAATTGGAAACATCTACCAGTAGGTTAGTGACAGTACGTTGGCGTTACCGCTTGAGGTGAGGATCTTGCACCTTACATAAAACGTTGGGAGGAATGGTGGCAAAACAGGGTATGTCGAAGTAAATAGTTTCATTGTTCGGCTGATATGATTGCGAAATGAGGACACTTAATGAAACGGTATAGTGAAAGTCCTAGCAACTCAACTGTTTGAATACAACATTTCAAGTTGAGTATCACTCACATTTGATCGCGGTCTTTGCATTCAGATAGACTTTCCAGCCAGCCCCTTTCGAAAAGAAGCACCATGCTCGAGTTTCGTTCTGATTAGAACACGTCAACAGTGCGTATCCTTATCACAGTCGGAATTGGAACTTTGGCCACGCTTTCATGAGTTTGGAGATTTCGACTTGTCTAGGAGATCCTAATCGCGGGGTTATCGAATGGAGTTAACAGGACAGTTATTGTGTCTACTCTAGAGACGACTGGGCAACCTGATCATTGCACACAAGCGAAAGTAGTTGATTGTTCACATATAATCATTTGACAGTGCCTAACGTGAGGTCAATGGCGCAGTGATCAACACAGTTGCCTTATGAAAGCGTGGCCGGAGTTCTAATCCCGGCCGCGGCAACAATATGCATTAATGACGAGCACTAATGAGAGCGAAACCCAAGTCTAGTGCTTGTTTTCGAAAGAGGCTAACTAGAAAGTCTATGTAAGTGCAAAAATCGGGATCAAAAGTGAGTGACGTTCATTTTGAAATTAACCAAATCCCCGACTACTTATCAATAAATCTAGTTAAGGACGTGTCCTTAAACTACGGCTTGTTGTTCACTTTATAGATGAATGAGAGTTAAGCGTCAATGTCAACATATTAGTGTACTGCTGACGATAACAATGACGCCGGATAAAGTGTGAACATATTCTACGATGAGACACAACGCTGACCTTTCGCATCTAGACGAAATCGAAGTAGAAACTGTTAAATTAACACTGACTCAAAAATCAAAGTGAGAACGCAAATTATGAAAATACCTAGGCTAGTATTTTTTTATCGTCGGGGCATCACTGAGATCTGTACTATCAAGATGCACACACTGCGATTCTATCTATTGTCACAACAAAGTGGAACTGCAAATTGCGATCCTGAACACTGTGGAAGCAAACAGTCCCAACAACGCTTACTGCTACGTTAAATTTAAGAAGTTTAGAGAACGTAACTAACACAGAGCCATACAGCACTGGAGAATTAACTAGCTATCAAAGACGACATGAATCACAAACTTTCAAAAGATACGAGCATTGCTGATCAAAATAAAAATACGATTCACAGATACTGAAATACAGCACGTGTTAGGTTGGTCGGAAGTACTGCGACTTGAGGTCTTTCAATTATAAAAGACGCACGGTAGCCGGTAGAACCGGAGCAGCCCAGAAAAAATTGAGTACAGAACTTCGAGATACAGTTGAGTTCGTTCAACCATTGTAATGGTTCAGCTGCTTTCACTAGTGTTGGTGCTGAACGTTCGGCTTTCAACTTCGTAAGTAGCATCTACCAAGGGCGGTCAAAAAAGATATAAACAGACGTGAAATAAGATAAACACTTGTTTCCCTTACTGTATAAATGAAATGGAGGTAATTTTATTTTCAAATGTCTTAGATTGAACACCATCTATCCACCAAAATGAACAGTTAAAGCGTAGTCCATATGGTTTGTGTCGAGTTTGAGATCACGGATACTTCGACGATAGTTAAACACAAAGGAAAACCTGAATCGGCGGGGTATAAACACTCTAATGAACGGCCAATTAGACTGCGGCACGGATCGATATCCTTATGTGACTGGCTGATTAGAATAGATCAGTTTTACGCAGTCTCCCATTACTACTGAGCTTACGTATGACCTAACATAGTTGGCTAGTTGACCTTCATTGCCTATTCAATTAAAAGTGCAGATAACCAGGACTGCTTGGTTGCGCCGGAAGCAGGAGATTAATCGAATACGTAACTATAAACACCTCAAGTCCACAAATTCAAACGGGTATAGAGAAAATATTGCCCAATCAGTAAAAAGTTTGCGTTGAAACATAAATGGATCGTATATTGTACAACTGTGCACCCTGACGTGCATCAACCACAAGTAAGAAAAATGATACCGAGTAGAAACAGTCACTTGTGGTAATCCGATAGAGTACACATTTAGCGATCGCTATCACATCGATAAGAGTGAGTTATGGACATTTAGAATGGAAGTCCGACAACCATTAGCCTGAAGTGCTGAAAGCTTATGAGGTTATTCATGAAAACCCGCTTTGGTCAGCTACACCACGCATAGGGTGTACTTACTGACCGATCCGAATATTCCAGTACTGGTCTGGTCAGCAAATCAATAGCAGCTAGTAATCACAACAAAATTCGCAGGTCGACAGACAGAACGGATGCGACCTTATGTTTAGTTAGCATTTTGTTTCAACCGTGTGTCCACTTGAATGACTCGTACCACTCAATCGAATGAAAACAGATGGTGAGGATGTCTAATGTTGTCGCCAGGTCGTACAAGCAAACAAGAAGTCCCTAGCACTTTGTGAAACGGTATTCCAGTGGCTCTTGTCTTAAAAAGCTCAAACTGACTGAGATACATCGTCAGAGCAAGTTCTCCTTGGAAATGAGCACCTCTACAAACTGCTTGAAGTCAGAGATGGACAAGCGGGGGACGAACGATGAAGAAAAGCAAACAAACGTGGAAAAATAGCCTAATCTATGGCTACACTAATTTCCGGTGCATTCGAATAGACATTTAAACCGTGTTACAAGGATTAACAACTACAAAAAGATCGAAGCAAGTGCTGATCAATCAACAATAATTGATTCCAGAACCAAATGATCGAAAACGTGTGGATCCTAACGTTGATTTTAGGCTATTCAGTTGACGTCAGTCAGCCTTCACGACTAAGCTGCGGCTATAAACTGGGCGACCTTCTACAAATGTACAGCTTATTTCTATACATTTCAATGATTCGTACAAACATGAGATGTTCGCCTTTCGCCGATCAAAAGACTCAACGGTAGAACACATGGATAGCTAACTTAATGACATAAACAACTCCAACTCATCATCATCATCATAACAGCCTGACCAAAAGGTGCTGTGGCTCGGGCCGCCGCTCAACTCAACAGTGACGTGGAATATCCTAGAAGAAAAAGTTACTAAGAAGGTTGAGAATTAATAAAAGAAGACTAGCCGGAAGAACTAGAAATGATATGGATACAGGTACGCCATTGACTGCGACACATCGCCATGTTTGGGTGATCACGAGGACCCCATCCAGGCAGGCGACACCTACCTACTTTGCTCAATGGAGCAGTCAAGGTCTAAGTCATTGAACTACTCGACCAAAAACACTCTCAAGATGAGCCACTTATTCAACTGTTAACGATAGGCTTGATTATTGCGATAGCACTGGTATAGTCACACTATTTGAATCGAATAGTTAGAAGACAAATTACGATATGAATTCATTTCGCGCTCTTGTCAGTCGTAAATTTGTTACGAAAACAAAAGCAATAAGACTTAAATGAAACGGTTAAAAGTACACATCGGACTGAATCGTGATTGGTACTCACGGCTAAACCCATGGTGTATACAAAGGTTGACAGTGTTGTTTTTGTGCGCATACGACCGGCTGTCGACCGCTAATCAACAATGCTTCAATATATCTGAGAATATGTAAGTTGTGGGCGTTTATCAAGAATATACTAGCCGACAAGAAACAATGCTGATTTCGAACTATGTGAGCAATGTTAAAGAGTGCTGGGTCCACCAACTTCAACCAGAAATGACCATTAAGAGTCATCTTTCAAGTTAAATGCGAAGCCAAAAATTTAGCTACTCACGAGTAGTTGAAATATAACACTAATTTTGGTGGAAAGGGATGAGATCACAGCCAGTAACTGTGTTAATCGGTAAGGTCCTAAAAAACACGAAATATTCGGAGAAAAAGGGTGCTGTTGACAACACTAGGTGTGGAATAAAAGGGACAAGGGGTTAGTGCTCAGCATCGCTAGTTTCCCCAGTAACAGCAGCCACTGATAAGGCAGAATAAACTTTCGAGGCAATCTCTTTTATAAAACGTTGCTGACCTTGAAGTGGCAAACTTCACGATGAATGAACAAGGAAGAGATCCTGAATTCTTTGTTTGCCAATCGGCAACAATTAATTCATGAAACGTGCGTAAGAATATGTTTGTAAGTAGTTGTGCAACCTGGAGTAATCATGTTTTTCAACAGGGATATTAACCAAAGTGAACTTTCGGAACAGTTGAAAGTGGCTGAGGTACCAAATATTACGTGATTCAACTGGATCAGTGACAGTCCCAAGGACTGTACCCTCTCTTTCAATGGTCACTTCATTTTTGCACCAGAGGCATTCCTTCCTGTACGTTTCGATGGAGCTACGAAACAATGATTGCCTGCTTCTTCTGAAGTGTGATCCAGAATTCCTTCACACGAGGCACAAAACAGTTTTCCAACGTCAGCAAACAGTGTTTATGAGGTACTGCTTCACATGGACTTCCCACTTTACGGTTATACACTTATCACGTGTCATGAGAGAAAATCGGACAAACATTTCGACGGTGCATTAAAGAAGAAAACAAACTGAGATTTATAGGACAAAGAAAATATATAATAGAAGATATGTGGCCGTTTTGAGAAAGGGGGGAGACAGGATACCCGTGTCTTTGATGCAATCAGTTTTTAAGGTTGTGTACTCTGATACTGAAAATACTACTCAGCAGGCTAAACGAATTTCGTGAACTGAACCTAAAAGAGAGGTCCTGATTGAGTTGGTCGTCGATCGGAGGCAATATAATGCCCACTTTGTAACGTCCTAAAACCATCGGACAATTTGAGAATTAATACTGGCAAGCGATTGTAGTTAAATGCTTGGTGTAAGCTAGCTAAAGCAATCCAATCTGAGAGTATTTTCAAAAATGTGTGAACCGTGGAATAAAAACAAATGCCACCGACGAGCAGAATGTGAAATGGGAAATGTCACTAAGAAACGAGTCAACATACAAACTAAGACCGACAAAGGACAGTTCAAATTTGGAAGAAATGGAACGATGAATGTACAGGAAAACAAGTGAAGAACAAGTAGAATCGTACCATAAAAGTAGCCACTGTAAAATATGTAAGCCACAGTTCACACATGACATCTTGTTCGAAAATCTGCTACCAACGAAACGGAGACAGATGTGTAGAAACGTCGTTTGTTCCAGAATGTACCAGCGGATAAAAGCTCAAATGGCACTGAATACACACGGAAATTTGGACGCACTTTATCATCATCATAAACAATAATACATCAGTGGTTCACTCTGATGCTTAACTGCCACACATCCACGAAGGAAAAAAAGAAAAAAAATAAAGCCTATATCAGAAGAAAGTATAGACATTTCACATTGATTGAAATTACGTGAACATTACGGACAGGTAAGCCAAGCCTGCTAATGTGTGGGACCATTGCCACGGCCTGGTCCGTAGATAATTAAACCAAGTTTGTCCAATAGCCAGAGGCTGTTAACCGACAAGACGAACTGTTGTCAGGCGATGCTTCTGTAATACACTTCCAGAAAATGACAGCGTTCAGTGATCGAAAGTCATGACATACATCATCATCATAGATAGCAATACATTAATGGCTCACACTGATGCTTAACTGCCACACAACCACGAAGGAAAAAAAGAAAGAAAATAAAGCCTATATGAGAAGAGAGTAAAAAAGAACCCGATCTACAGTGATCAACTCTTTCGTGAACTATTTCATTTGTCTATGCCAGATCATCACCTATCTACCTCGCACGTTACGCCAGTAGGCAAAAAGTGTTCGGTGTGGCAAGTGACTAGCTGGCATTCTTATTGTACGACCTAACCATCTAAGTTTGTGCAAATGTATTGACTGAATAAAGGGACTCGTTTGACAATCAAACCAAACACACCCTTCCTAACCTCTTCATTGCTCACTCGCTGGTGCCACATGATACGAGCAACTGAAAACAAACATCAGTGGTCAAATACTTGAAGACGGTTCATGCCCTGGAGGCAACTGGACCGCATAAAGCCATTCAGCAGGTGACCAAGACGAACGTGACATGTTAACCATAAGCATGACCAGTTTGACAAACAACCAAACAGACAGTAGAAACTTATTGATCCAACGTAACCAGACCACCAACGGCTGGTAAGACAAATAAGCAGGCGTTACGATAAAAGTAATTCCATCATACGCGTTTGTGCAGTTTCAATGTGAGCACTACTGATACGCTTGAGGTTTCCAATGCTTGGTTTCAGTCGACTTGCTCTCAAACATTTCAGGGTAAACCGTGGATAAAGAACCTTTTGATATACAGTCGGAGAGGAAAGATATCTTCACCCGTTCTCGAGCAATCTTGTATTTCAAGCTAGTAATGCGTCGGAGCAGCTTGCATGAATCAGCGGAAATTCGTCTTTTTCAAAAGCATTGTCGCTAGGACTTGATTACAAAGTTCATTCAAATAAGTTAGATCGCATATCAATAGAGGCTCAATTCGAGAATCTTTTCGACCAGTTATCAGAT
>LUCH01002006.1:0-14445 GCA_013368495.1 Paragonimus heterotremus | reverse complement strand
TCGAACATCAAAACGTCTCGTCGCCTCCATTATGCGAGCATACAATGCGGCTGAAATCGTAGTCGTTGAACGAACTCGTAAGCTACCGTTACCTTCAGTAAAGGGAGAGCAACCTATTGGCGCCAAATCACACTGTATATACACACTGTATTTATCAATTTGTGTGTAACTGCGGCGAAAGTTACATCGGCAGAACCGATAGGTGCTTGAACTCTAGGATGAAGGAACATCTATCGAAATGGGTTCAGGATATGATTGCGCAATCTACTCCCTTCGTCCCGGGATCACGCAAACTTCCGGCCTCGTCTATCGCCAGACACATGTTGGCCACCGGATTAATCCTGAATCAACATTCACGATTATAATGCGCCACACTAATCCGCGTTTCCTGCGTTTTGCTGAGGCTGTTGCGATTAGTCGTCTCAAGCCAGCATTGTGTGTACAGAAACAATTATATGTAAGCCTTAGACTCCCATGGACCTAATATGTTTGCGTTGTCGTTCTCCACCTAATTTGCTATTTCATTTTCTTTACCCACCACCCTAATACTGTCATATGTATGTTCCTAGTTATTGTTATTTGGTACTGAAGAGGCAATACAAAATGCTAGCATCTACCACTGTCCGTCTTCTTACTGCTATATTCAAATTTATGAAGGGAACCAACTGTTTTAAATAATAATGTCGTCTAAGTAAGCTACTGCACATGTCAAACCAGCTAACATCGTGTCCATGATTTGCTTGAAAATCGCTGGAGCATGCTTCACGCCAAATGGTAGGCGGCTGAACTGGTAAAGTCCACCATGTGTGTTAATGGTTAGAGACTGCTTACCGCAGGTCTTAGAAAAATCAAGCTGAAAAAAAAATCTTGCCATCGTTTAGCTTTGCGCACAGGTCCTCGAGAACGAGCAACGGATACTGATGAGTTTCCAATGCTTCGTTTAGACCAGTTGGAAAGTCGCCGCATAACCGTAGTGACCCGCTTGTCTTTTTTATTACTAATATGGGTGTAGCCCAGACTGAACAGTTTACTGGATTGATGACTCCCATCGTTTCCAACTGGTTCAACTTATCCTCCAACGAATTAACAGCTGCATATGGAGCCGGTCTTTCTGGACAGAAAACTGGTTACGTATCTGAGCGAAGGTACAAGGCAGCCTTTGCCTGCGTATACCGACCAAGACCAACTTCAAAAAGGTCATGATACTGTCCCTGTAATTGTGAAATCATTTTTGCTTTTACGTCCGTGTCAACCAACGACCTGGCTTCTGATAGGCGGGTATAATTTTAGTAACTGGACAGACTTGACTAGAGACTGAATTCAATGGCACGTCGAGTAATCCCAGTTTATCAATCCAGCCTGTACCCAATAAATTCAACTTAAGATCTCTTACAACGTAGCCAATTACATGCAAATTGCCAAGCTGAAACACATTTTAACTTTCTCACAAACGGAATTTCAGTCCCTGAGGTGTTCCGTGCCACATGATCGGTCTACACGTATGCCGGTCTGTATAAATAACCTCATGTTTTCTCCGAGATAAGTGCAATGTCATATACCGTATCTACTTGTAGGCACACCTTCTTACCATTCAGTAGGATGTTAATATATCTTCTGTTACTTGAAATATCACTACCAAATGCAGTGAAGACAACGTTAGATCGACTATCATAATAGGCCTACGTCTCTCTGAGTCTTTGTGACTGCTTGGATGAAAATGCTATTTCAAAACGAACTTCTTTATGTCGATGTTCCCCACATTTTTGACATGTGTGATTTTGAGATTTGGAAACTCGCGCAAAATGCCACTCTCCACAATGTCAACATATGCTCGGTGGCCTTGTTGTGAATTCTGTTGGCTGAATGCTTCTTGCTTCATTGACGACACACACATTGACGTTTCCGTCGCCGGTGTGCTTGTCTTCAATCAATCCGGTATCGTTTTTAAGATTTATCAATCGCTAGCATTCATCTGTCACAGTCTACAATGTCACGCCTGTTTTTTTTTAGGTGCAATAAGATCCGTGTACGGATATCCGCATCGAATACTGACATGCCCACATCGAAAAATTGAGGTTTTAAACTGATCGTTGGTGAGATTTGACAACTTGAACTCCTCACATTCACGATTGACTACACCGGCGAACGTTAAAAAACTCCACCGAGTATTGCTTACTGAGTTGCAAGCATTTAAACTGAGTACTGAACAATGACATACGTTCGCTGAAAATGCGAGTCAAACACTGTACAGTGTCTTTGAATAAACACAGTGAATGAATATAGTTACAATACTGAGCGTGTTCCGTTGAGCCCAACTTGCGCAGAAGTAGTCGGACTTGGGAACTATCATCTACGTTTACTGCATCCTCCGTGAATGGGTCCTCATAAAGGCTGAGTCAAGCCTCGAACGTGATTTCGCTGACCGGTTGATAGTTGAATTCCGTTATGCTGTTGACCAATGATTCTGTTGTGGACATTGTGGTTACAACTGCTGAACTATGTTGAACTGTAACTTTCTGTGCCATGACTTCAATCAACTTCAACTGAGTGGCTTTATACTGCCACTGACCGTCCACAAATGTTACAACCTTACCAGATGTGCGGAATCAGTACACAAAGCTCGAGAGCGTACACTAGATTTTTGCCATTCAACAGGTGACCAAAACGAACGTGACATGTTAACCATAATTATGACCAGTCGTCTGACAAACGACCAAACAGAAAGCCGAAACTTATTGATCCAATTTAACCACAACACCAACAGCTGGTAAGACAAATAAGCGTTACAGCAAAAGTACATCGACCATCTACAACAGTAGGAATGCGTCCGCAACAGAAGCCATAGGATAGATCATCTCATGTGACAAACAAACTCAGGATCTGGCAGAAAGTGGTTCCACGATACAATGCACAAACAGGCTACCCACCAACATTGGAAGACAACAAAAAATTACTCTTCAATACCTTGAAGGTTAGGAAAATACAGGTAACAAACCTGAGATATATCGTGCCTAGCAGCGATGTTCATCAATTCGTCCACCGAGTATACACGTAATCCGATTTGAATCTGTTTTCGATTAGAAGAAAGCAGTAGACAAGCCAAATTATAGGCTGCAGTAGGATGCTCGTCAATCATCAGGGCTCGTCCATAGGACTGCTCCGCCTTCTGTAGAAACTTCGACCGAGCCCCCACATCGGTTGACGGCAACGCTAGGAACTGACGCTCGTACCAAACACCCAGGTTGAAAAGCGCCGGTGAATAGTCGAGTTCACCTAGGGATAACCAAACCGGAGGTGGCGCAAAGTCTACGGAATCATCTGAAGAGGGCATATTTGATTGTGACATTCGAGAGCATTCCTGTAAAATGAGAAAAGCGTGAGCGCGGTGTGTGTGAAAGTAAATAGTAGTGAACAAACAGAAGTAGTAGGCATGCACGTTCTCATATGCATCTCAACAGACTAATACTCCAAGTTTTGACCCACTCTGCTAACCTGATGTGAAGAGTATTAATTGGGACATCAACCCCCAGTTACAACCATGTGGGACAGACCAAAAGAGAGGAATCAGATGAAAAAAGGTTATACTCAAAGGGTATTACGTCACATCTGACCATGTGGCAGGACTTAGGTAGTGAGCCACGATCCTGCAAGTATTTAACAAGTCATGTTTACAGGTGCGGCACTGCTATCTATGATATGGGAAAGAAGAGGGTTAGAAAAAGGCACCTACAATCACACAACACTCTGACTGGCCGAAGGTCGATCATGACCTCCGGCGTGCTATCCAATACGCTCGAGAAAACTGGCACCGTTTGAAGGCTTGATGTGACCTTGAATACATCTGCTGCGTGCAGTAGCAACCAAAACCAAATATCAATGTTTTACTTATCGTGTCACAAGCTGGGCAAGCCTCTCACATCTAGGTGAATGAGATTCTTGAGTCATCGGTTTCGGGTGGGATCTCCCAAGAAAATCCTATCTCCTATTGTCTCGTAGGCAACACTGTTGAGTAAGCGGACTGGGATGGGGCTCTTCAGGTCAACTCATCATCATCATCATCATAACAGCCATGAGACTGACCAAAAGGTACTGTGGCTCGGGCCACCGCTGGCCTCAACAGTGACATGGAATGTTCTAGAAGAAAACGCCACTAAGAAGGTTGAAAATCATTAAAAAGAGACTGAACGAAAGAACTAGAAATGGTGTGAATACAGGTACGCCACTGACAGCGACACATCGTCATCTCGGATAGCGTCTCTAACCAGCGGTTTGGATGATCACGAGGACCCCATCCAGGCAGGCGACACCTACTCACTTTGCTCAATGGAACAGTCAAGGTCCTCATATTTCGTGACCACCTTGTTGCTTGACCACCACGCGGTTTTACCCAACTGTTGATGGCCTCAGCATATAATGCAGGTCAACTCACTGTAGTGGCAATAACAATCAGAGAGTTTTAGAAAATACCGCACTCCTGATAGTTACATTATTCAGTCACTACCACTTTCTAGTTCTGTTATGTCCCACAAGTTTTCAGTCTTTGCTGCACGTCCAAGTGATAATCTTTTGCAAAACCAGGACAACTGATGAACATTAACGCTTTTAATGCTTGGGATCTCCGAAACGTAGATCATAAAGTTACCTTGGGGGGTGACTCGCGAATGTGTGAAGCTTGATGGGTAATGTCTCTAAGGTGCAGACCTACGACACTAGCACCGCATTTCAGTTGAGCTCATCTCTAGATCACTGTCAATCCAGATGCTCCCTTTTTAGAGTCTCAGGTTGCACTGAAACTGAATTTGGTGGAGCAGAAATAAGAACCACACCCATTTCCACAACAGAGTAACGCTCGCCGGACTGGAACCCAGTGAATAGTCAGACCCAGAAAAATGTTCGTTCGTTATACCGACGCAGCCTCCAATGGACAAGTGAGATGCTACTAAACATTCGTTTTATGCCTTGGTCGACACTAGTCGGTGATTTGAATACTCCACTTGGTCGTCTCGCTCCAGATGAAATGCGGCTGGATGGTATGTGTAGTACACAAACACAAATCATCAACAAAGACAAAACAACGCTACAACTATGTTCAGCTCACAGTCCTTAGATTTCGAGTACCGCATTCCAAAAAAGGACTACCCTGTGCACAGCTCGATCATATAGCAGCCAGTTAGCTACAAGCTGCGCCATTCTGCTAAGGAGTCCTACATAAAGAGTCCTACCGTCTGGAGGCGAATTAAGCTGTTGTGTATGTTCGTTTTGTTGTCACTTCATTAGAAGCCATACACTTCTGAATGCAAAACAGGTAAGTGACAATCAAGAAAACAGAGCATAAGGAGCGCTTATCCCAAGGCATTGATGAATAATTTGCCAGTTCGAGTCACACAAGATAGCTTAACGAACACTTGCAACAAGTCGCAACAGCTATGAAAGGTTTAATTGAATGAGTATGTTTCGAAGGGACTGTGCAGTTTCCTCGGGACTGGACTGTTGTCAAATCGACTAACCTTATGAATAAACTTTGCTCTATTCTTTTATACTTTAAAAAGTTCATTCAGTAATCACCAGCCATTCACTGGCTTAGCGGCTGACCTGAACAATTTTGGAATTAGTTCGACTGGCCCTAATGAGACTATAGATGACGGGACGCGTTGTGTGGCAGTTAAACATCAACGAGAATCACTGATGTATTGATATCTATGATGATGATGATGACGAGACGACAGTCCATTGGAAACTTAAACAGCCTTGAAAATTAGGCTGTTGAGCGCAACAGGACTCCTGAACCAGAACTCCTTTCTTTATCACTTTCGGGATGGTGGAAGAGGCATGAAACCAGAACTCATAAGACTAATTCGGATGGGTGACCAAGAATGTCCTATCTCTCCTACATTGTCCAATTTTTTCATGGGCGACGTTATGGAAGTTGGCCTTGAAGGAGTCAATGGGTTGGGTGTTGAGTTTATTCCTGGAAATAAGTTGACCTACACGGAGTATCCGGATGCACCGTCTTGTTTGGCGCCTATGCCGAGGGCATGCAAACCATGCTGAACCAGGTGAATGATTAGGCTGGTCTGTATAAAATGCACTTTGTACCTACAAACTGCGAGTATTACTTCAGGGCTGGGGCACTCCTACTTACATCCTCTTTATTACAGACTCTGGATTACTTTACACATTTAGGTAACATCACCTGGCCGCCAGCTTGTGATAGTAACAGTGAAGCACATGTTATCCTTTACCAACCTGTGTCATCCCCGACGTTGAAAAAACGTATGCAATGAACATGTGAACAGACATGCGGCGATTGATGATAGTTCTCTATCAATCATCCCACATCAAATGAGAAGATCGTATGAGTAACGTGGCCGATCGCAAACGCGTATGTCGGAAGGCTCGGGATACGCGATCAATTGGTTGCACAGCCTATCATGACTGGGTCACGCGCCTCTTAAGCCAGCTGACGGTGTAGCACACCGGGCAGTTGTTAATAACAAACAACGGTTGGATGAAACACAGGAATGGCCAAGTAACGACGTGGTCACGAAACAAAAAAAACCCAGATTTTTCCACTGAGCAAAGTGGGTAGGTGTCGCATTCTCCGTTGGGGATATGGTGATCAGAAACTGAGCAGAAACATTATCCGAGACTACAAAGTGCAGCATTCACAACAATTTTACTCCCCTCGTTTAGCCCTGCTTATCCATTTTGTCTTCTCCGATAAACTTATTTTCTTCTAGGCTATTTCGGATCAATGTTGCAGGGAACAGTAGCTCGAGCTACAATACATTCTGGTCAGAAGCACGGCTGCTACAAATGAGTGAAAACTGCTAAACATAAACAATGGGATCATGAGAAAGTGGTCAGACGGGGCTAAACCAGTGTATGAATGATGGATACTTTGATCGAGAGTACAGTTCGTCAGTGTGAGAGGATCAAAGGATTTATACAGATACACACGGGAGCCAGCCACAGATTCAAATTTATTGAAATTCTTGTTATAAGTATATAGTTACGAATACTCAAAGCAATCCGCTGTTCTAAGGAATGATTCCCAATAGTGAGATCAATACAAACCAATTGTTGTCGCCGTAAGAAACAATACGAACTTAATTTTAGTGTAAATACAGTAATTCGCAACCCTGAGAAATCGGCCCATGTTTCAGCCTCTTGGATTGTTGTGACCCCCAAACTTGGCACTTCCCATCAATTACTCTCAAATTAGCTAACTCCACACACATCTAAGGCGGAACCCGTGTTTACGATCAAGATATAGGCCAGGTAATAACATGCACGATCGAGATCAGTGATGATTTGCGACAGCATTAGGTGAATGTCGTGGGTGAGACCCAATAACGCTCGTTGACTTCTAGAAAGTATTTACTCGGAGTTACACCTGATGCGAGATGCGCCGGTTGTATCACACTCAGTTAAACTCAAGCCCCTCTGCTGAAAACATGCAGACTATACTGGACAGGTTGAGTAACCGGAGTAGTTTGTATGGAATATGCTTTGCACCTTCAAAGTATAAAGTGCTGCTTCAAGACTGGGGCACTTCAACTCCTACTTTCTTCGTTGCCGGTAATCCGCTTGAGACTGTGGATAGTTTCACACAATTGGGTGGCACTATCTCGTCAGTCTGTAATATTGCTGATGAGATATCAGCGAGGATTGCAAAGGCACGAGTTGCGTTTGCCAAACTGCGTCATCTGTGGCATCGAAAAGACCTCCGGTTGTCGCTGAAATGAAGGGTGTGTAATGTCTGTGTGCGTTCCATTTGGCTTTATGGTTGGGAATCGTGGCCTGCTCACAAGGAAGATATCAACAGGCTTGTTGTGTTTAACCATCGTTGTCTCCGCCAATTGGCCCATATTAAGTGGACTGATCGCGTGAGCAATGTGGCAGTTCGCCGACGCGTATTCCGGAATGCTCGGGATTCGCGATCAACTGGTCAAATACTCATGGTACACAGCTTGCGATGGTTGGGTCACGTACTCCGTATGCCAGTTGAACGTTTACTGTACCGGGCATTGTATGCTGAGACCATCAACAGTTGGGTAAAACCGCGTGGTAGTCAACCAACAACGTAGTCACGAAATATGAAGACCATGACTGCTCCATTGTGCAAAGTGGGTAAGTGTCGCCTGCCTGGATGGGGTCCTCGTGATCATCCAAACCGCTGGTTAGAGACGTTATCCGAGATGACGGTGTGTCGCAGTCAGTGGCGTACCTGTATTCACACCATTTCTAGTTCTTTCGTTCAGTCTTTTTTTAATGATTTTCAACCTTCTTAGTGGCGTTTTCTTCTAGAACATTCCATGTCACTGTTGAGGCCAGCGGTGGCCTGAGCCACAGTACCTTTTGGCCAGTCTCATGGCTGTTAGGATGATGATGATGAAACTCAAGCCACTTCCGGAGGCTGTTGTCAGTCGGCGTCATTAGGCTTCGGTTTTTGTAGCAAGACAACGTGGAAATGCGTACTGCCAATCATGGTTTCAAAAGTACATAGACGCCTAGCAGTATAAAATACGAGAAGGGATAAAGCCCCAAAATACACACACTTGAATAGAAAGGAACATTAGAAAACTCCACAAATTCCTCAACAGCGCACATAACCATACTGTGTACGTAACGGAGGTGTGAATACTATTACAGGATGTTTTTTTCTCTGCATCGTTGCCACACAGGAAGGTGATGAAAATCATTTTCGTACTAATATACCAACTTGCAACTTTCAGTGGATATATCGTTCTGAAATGAATAATGCCTCTCTTGGGACCTTAGCCTTCTGATTAGTACTCAAATTCGAATCCGTGTATCGTAATCAATCATTCGTAACACTAACCGAGGACCAAGCGCCTGTATCTTGTGAGTAGCATGTAACCTGGAAAAACTAACTAGGAAACACGAGGATAGGACGACAAAGGTAACTTCTGTGGAAAGCTTTGTAGGCAGGCTTCAATAACCATTTTTGCTTCACCGTTAACTTAGAAAGAAACAGAAATATTCATAACACTCGTCACCCTCCGTAACGAAGTTTGTCAGATGCAGGGTGGACTGTGCGGCTATCAACTAAGAAGGTGGATGTGACCTACAAGCACTAACCTACTGGCAATTGTTTGTCTTTCGCAATTTTGAGTTACTCGGTAGTGATCAATAAGCCCCAAAACAGTGCGGCAACGATGGACTGGTATTTTTAAAGTAGGGTCTATCTACATGAGTCTTTGTATGTTCATAGCTTGAATAGATTATTTTGGTTGATCTCAGCTAACGGAAATCTACTGTCAGACCATTTTGTGGAAACTTGGAAACCTTGTTGCCCTATAACAGTATGAAGCACGAGACTTATGAGAAGTAAAAGTCAACATTCTCTAAAATACGGTATATGAACCAGTCCAAAGCTTTCTCTTAACTTGTGAGGAAATTTCAATGTGACTAATAAACCAGTGGACTCCACTGCAAATTGAAGTCGTGTGCATACATGCAAACAACGATGACTGCTTACGATGAGTGAGGTGAGAATATATACGTGCATCAAAGTGCAACGCTGCGCAACATGGAAGGAATGGAAAGGAACAAAAGAGAGTATACAAAAGAATAACTTTTCCACAGGCAATTCACTTAACACGGTTATCGCCTACATCCGACGGTATTGTAGCGACCCTATTCGTTATTATCCACTATGTTAGAGCTATGAGTGCCATTTGTACTCTTCTTGTTTCCTACTTTTGTATGTACTTAAACATTTGTTTAAACGAGTAGAGATATCGACAAGTCCCCCGCGCACTCGAACGTACGACCCCGCTGCGTGCACGTTTGTCGCTCCGCTTCGTTATCGCTTCGTATTTGTATCCGTTTACTCTCGCGTTGATCTCGCAGGTTAACAATACACTCTTTGTCTACTCGCTGTATTATTTTCAACCGGCTGTCTTCGATGTGCTCGATCTGACAGTATCCCATAATATGAACGTTTACAAGTACTGAAACTTTCGCTGGAGAGACGCGTCCAGTCGACGGAAGCAAGAAGCAAAGTTGACTTAAGTAACGGCGTTAATTCAAAATCCGACGGCTGCACATGATTTACTAACCGACCGAGGTTCCGCAAATAAAAATCGATCAGCCAAAGGCTAAATGGCACACGAAGAACGTCTCCTGGCCTGAGAAATCGATGACGAGAGATCACCAGCATGACAACCATTTCAAAGCTAGTCAGGAGGTACAGTGGATCGGGCTGCCGCTCATCACAACAGTGGCGTAGAATATTCCACAATAAACGTTACTAAAAAGGTTGAAAAGTAAAAAAATAATAATACTGAGTAGTAGGAATAGAAGTGGTAGAATTGCATGTACGACATTCGTTGCGGCACACTGCCATCTCAGATGATGGCTGTAGCCAGCGATTCGAATGATCACTAAGTTACCAACTGGCAAGGCGACACCTACACACATTATTCAATGGAACAATAAGGGTTTTCATGTTTCGTGATCACGTTGCTGCTTGGTCACTCTAGTGTTGTATCTAACCGTTGGTTGTCATCAAATAATGCCCAGCGTGCTGAACCTTCAGCTTGAATGCGGAGTACGTGACTCAACCGTCACAGGCTGTGCAGCGTTAGTGGTTGACTAATTGACCGTACATGCTGAGCGTTCTGGAATAAGCGTCGGCGAACTGCCGTATTGTTCATGTAATCAACCCACTTATTGTGGAGTAATTAATGGAGACAAAGATGGTCAAACACAGCAAGTGTGCTGACAGCTTCGTTGCGAACAGGCCACGTTCCCAAACCACAGAGGAAAACCAACTGCACACGAGTATTATGTACTCTTCCTTTCAGCGACAACCGAACATCTTTTCCATACCATAAACGACGCGGTTTGGCAAAGGTAGCTCGTACCTTTGCTATTCTCGTTGATATCTCGTCAGCACTATTACAAGCTGACGAGCTGGTGATATCTAAGTACATGAAAGTGTCCACAACCTGTAATAAAGAATATAGGAGTGGGAATGTTTTAGTCTTGGAGAAGCATCTTGCAATTTGGAGGTGCGAAGTGCATTTCATACAAACCAGCACGACTTTTTATCTTGTTCAGCATGGTTTGTATGTTTTCGGCAGGGGGGGGGTAACTAAGACGATAGCATCCGCATACTCCATTTCAGTCAATCAAGCATCGACAAGAAGCTCAACACCAAGCTCACTGGATTCCACAAATGCACCTTCCAGAATGACATACAGGGCAAAAGTAACCAGGGAAGAGGAGATCGGAAAACTCTAACGAACACCACTAGAAGTGATTGCCATTTGAGACAGGAGTCCATAAACCCTAACCCTGCTCGCGAACTGGGTATAGTGTGACCTCAACAGATTCACAAACCTCCGCGGAACTCCTTTACGGAAGCAGTTCTGGAGGATGCTACGAGCAGCTGAATCAAAAAGGGCCTTTAGGCCTAAAATGACCACGGCTGTCGGTTGTCTGTAAGAGTGCATGTGCTCCTTTCCCCTGATCCGCAGTTGTAGTAGTCGTCTAGTCGGTGTGAGACCATATGCAGAAAGACAGTCCACCTATTACCAGTTAACCGCGCCGACTTTACAAGTATGTTCAACATCTTGAGGAACAGTTCAGCTGGTCCCAACCGTAGGCGCCAAGATCTGATTAGTCAGTCATTGCGTTCAAGACGGCTCTCCGTCGAAAGCAGAAATGGCATTGAAATCCAAGTTACTGAAACGTAATAAAGCTTCTAGACCAGATCTCTCTCATTCTCCTTTAAAGAATGGTAGAGAGAGGTTGGTAACAAAACTGGTAACACTTTTATACGGTTTGGGAAGCTGAAGAGGTAGCTTGTGATCGATGGGTATCAACGGTGGTTCTCGTTTCAAAAAGGGGGCTTGGAGCCTACGTGACAACCATAGGTATTAGTGTTATTGGTATTAGTGTTATTAGACTTATGTTACGTGGGTTAACTAGACCTAGAGAAACTCAGATACGTGAATAACCGGCAGAATTCCAGTCCGGTGTAGAATGTGTTAAAAAGATAGGGACAGATCGAGTGATATTTATACTGCTGTCTTAAAATATCAGCCCCGACAGTATTCTTGTTTACATGGTTTTCCCCCACAGTGCAAGAACAACTTTGCTCAGGCAGCGGCTGCTGGAGTTGGATGACTGACGTCCGCTTCATGAGACCATGTTTCGCGATCGTATAGCAAGAAGAAGCGTAGGTACAGAGTGCACTCACCCAGCACAAACCTATCTGTCGGCATGAGTAGCGCAAGTAAAAAAATACCCTTTTGAAAGTACAAGTGGAAGCCAACCGTAAGTAACGTGGTAAAACAGAACACATACAGACTCACGGCTGAGTTCAAGTGATGAAAAAGGGACGAAAGTTGTTGCGATACAATCGGTAAGTCTCCAGCTTCCTTGACAGGGATATCTGTCTGTACGCTCTGATCATGTTTAAGTTTCGACCTGCAGCTAAAAGCACGTTTAGGACTGAAAGAGGCTGGAATCAGAGGACGGGTAACACTCTTCCAGACTATTTGTGGAGGGCCGTTATGTATCTGAGTGTGCTGCGGCTAGAAGTAACCAGTGAATATACACCGCAATCGATAAAACCATACCTGGGATTCTAGTTTATTGAAGGGGGCTGGATAGGATGCAAACGCAACTTGGGGAAGCTCTGAATCTTCAGTACAGTCATGATCATGCTTCGTTAGAGTTTGACAGAAGTATGCTCCGTCCAGACTAAGTGAAACCAAACTCTTTAACCCTGGGAGAAAAATGATAAGAAATTAACCACGTAAATACCTGTCCATTTTGAGGACAACATTTCGTTGAAAAAAATTCAACTTTCCGTCCGTATGAAGTCACATATGACTTAGATTGTTCGAAATATGACGACTAGACAGGGAGTCCGAGAGAAATAGCACACAGATCTGTAACAGAAATAGACAGTTCATCATACAAACACATATAATCGCAATCACAAGGCATGAAGGGAACATCCGCAAGAACAGGACAAAAAGCGGTAGAACATAAATTACTTGCTGCTGAAAGGTATATGGGTGTTTGGTGGTGCAATTATGGTCAAATTTAGAAGGAAGCTATGGCGATCGTATCTACGATCAAAAACTTCCACAAAATGCTCTATGGACGGTACCTAACACTTTTAACGAATCGTAAACCCCTTCTTGGTGTTTTTGGCTCGAAGAAAGGTATACCAGTCCACACGGCTAATCGCTTGCAAAGTTGGGCGACCATGCTACTCGCTTACGATTTCTCAATCAAATATCAATTTACAAGCATTGGTCAGGCAGACGCCTTAACAAGACTGATTGACTGTCAGCTCACTCTTCCTGAGCACGCAGTGATCACTTAAACCAGAGGTCAATTGCCTGCTCGTCTCCACAATCCGCGCACTTCCGGTTACGACAGCTGTTTCGCGAGGTAACGGCTAACGATCCTCTACTTCAAAGAGTGATCAGTTCCAATGTACACGCTGGCCTCCGACGTGTCCTGATCTCCACCTTCAACCGTTCTACCAACCAATTAAGACAGCGAAAAAAAATACATTGCGAGATGCAAGCATTTCGTTTATCTTCATCAGTCAATTACATAAAACATTCAGTTACATAGGTCATACGCTTGGCGACAAAACAATGAAACGAACGAACAAAATACGGGAGCAACTAGGGTTCAATGCCACGGTAACGAAATTGATTGCGTCAGCCCCTCCTGTCATCAAAGGCCCGGTACGTGACGGATGATCAACAATGCCTTCAACCAACGTAGCTCCTCGCTTTTTATTTGCAGAACGTGTTGTTATTCCTTTTAAACTGAAACAACGGGTACTCAAGCAGTTCCACGTCGGACATGCCGGGATTAAATGTATGCAACCTTTGGCGCGCAGTTACTTATACTGGCTAAGAATGGATCAGGATCGGGTTCGGATTGTTCGTACGTGTTCAAAGTGTCAAACGTCAGCTAAAGCTCCAAGGAAAACATATCTTTCCTCGTGGTCTGTGCCCATAATCCCTTGGTCCTGCCTGCATGTTGATTTCGCTGGACAGAGACGGGCAACATTACATGATACTGGTTGATGCGCACAGCAAGCGGCCGGAAGTCATTCAGCTGCACAATATCAGTTCCCAAGCCACCATTATCAATCATCGGAAGGCGTTCAGCCGTTTCGGCGTGCCTGAACTCCTGCTTTCGGACAACGGTAGTGCATTTACTTCAGCTGAATTCGCAGAATTCTATCAACATCATCATCACAGCCATGAGACTGACCAAAAGGTACTGTGGCTCGGGCCACCGCTGGCCTCAACAGTGACATGGAATGTTCTAGAAGAAAACGCCACTAAGAAGGTTGAAAATCATTAAAAAGGGACTGAACGAAAGAACTAGAAATGGTGTGGATACAGGTACGCCACTGTCTGCGGCACACCG
>LUCH01002005.1:81089-106070 GCA_013368495.1 Paragonimus heterotremus | reverse complement strand
AAAGCGCAATATGAAAATATGTACAATGCCCTATAATTCCCATCACTGATTCAAACTGACTCGGATCAAAGACAACACTAGAAGCACTGTGATCAAATATGGACTCAGTGAAAGTATGGGAACCCAGTAGTAATTCCATGTGCCGGTTCGAAGGGGTAATGCTAAGCTGAAGAGGATGACCACATGAATATCGATCACTTCAAAAATTGGCAGAAAGATTATGCTGCATAACACATCCATTAAAGTATAAGCCATGGCTGCGGCATGGAGGAATACAAACAAATATAAGCATCAGCACTCCCAAAAATACATCAAAACTGACTTGAATAATTTTCAAAACATAACCCAGTAAATAGAATTTACCAAAAATCCGCCTCGAACCAATGAGACATGACAGACGAATTGCAAATCGCAATAAAGATTAGCACCGGCAATGAATACAGAAACTTTAGTATGCCTGTCGCATACAATATGAAATGATGTCCATAAGCTTTTGATTATAAGGCATGGATCGGAGAATTGCATGTAATACATGTTAAGCTGGAAGGATTCATAGAGAAGCGGCGAGTAGCATCGGCGCCGAAAACTGTGATAAAGTTTCGCACACTTAACAAAAATGAGGAAAACGGCGAAGCATCAATTTATTCAGCAACCGAATCCGAAGACCGAACAATCTTCCTAACCACACATGAATTATGAACAAACTGGTGTTGCTCAGTTTGCGTTAGGGAGGAGAAAAATAAAGTGACACTTAAGAAACATTAACGAACGATTAACAGTATAAAACAGATAAAAGACAGCCAAGTGTGTTCAGGAAGCAAAAAGCGATAAAAACAGTCATTAATATCCACCGACTGATCGAGCTCTCTGATGCAAGACATCGGCGTAAATCGCCTGTCCCACACCATTCACACCGCTGAGCTCCGTTAGCCGCCATCTCACCTAACACCTCATGCTACCGACTCTGCAAGTCGCGAGGACCTCAGCCCAGGAGAGGAACACGACCTACTGTGACCAACTCCTTCGTCAACGATTTCATTTCCTTCCGCGAGGTCATCACCTGACCATTTCACACCTTGCGCCAGTCAGCCGCAGTGTCGGTAAACAGTGCTCGGTGTGCCAGACGACTAGCTGGCATCCTTAGTACATGACCTAACCAGCCCTTATGGTTGTATGATACACGCGACTCTTAAGCTTCAGAGGAATACCTCTCAGTCACCGTAGATGTCCCAGATTGGCGAACATCACTCCTAGCCTTGGAGATAAGTGGTCTTAATTCCTTATAACTCCGCCGTCGCCGCTGATGCAGCTTCCCAGGTATACAAACCGGTCAACAACTTCCATGGCTTCATTACCTAACACTGAATCTACGTAATCACAACAGTTTTGCCGAAGCACTTTGCACTCTGGGGCTACGAAACGCATTCCGAAGTATTAGCAGAACGTGGAATAGCGTTCAGCGTTATTTGTGCCGCTTGAAAGTTGTCAAACAACATACAGTCGTCGGCATACATAAGATTAGCCAGTCTTCCACTAGGTAGGAGGTGCACGCCGGTATCTTATATGTTGGAGACAGTCCCCCATAATTTCGCCCATCACAAAATCAAACTAAAATGGTGAAAGGGGACAGTCCTGACGTACGCCATTCTTGGTGCTGAAACTGTCAGACAGTTCACTGTAAACCCTGGTCTGAGCTGAATTAAGAGAATAAAGCGAAGATGGATACTCAGGTGGTCTATCAAAGTATCGACCGATAGTGTTGCATCCAGTAACCTTCTAAGTAATTGAGAGTTTACCAGGTAGCTCTCTCCGGACCGAAGTTGAAGACATCAAACCTACCACCAAGAAGCAGCATGACATCCGAACAGGATGTTCATGTGTCACCAATCTGCTGATTGACCGTGAGTTTTTTCATCAAGCCTGCTGACTCTGGATTAGCCCTTGATATTCATTCATCCTGACGTTTCCAAAACCAATGACAACGTTGATTCCTTCATCTTGCTAAGGAAACTCTACTATTGTGACCCCGGTGAGCACTTAGTCACGTACTGTCAGGATTGTCTAACCAGACATGAGGATTCAATATAAAGGTGAATAGACAGTTACCAAAGTGGTTCCCAACAATAGCGGCGTTCTGCAAAGATCCACCTCAGCATCTCCGCTGTTCATTCTTCTTGTTGCTAAACAATCCGTCATAATCACATTACCGACTTCGCCCTACGCGGGTGACACAAAACCCTAGCAAGTTCTAGGGTACTCGGAAGATGTTGCGACTTTACAATATAAACTGTCAAGACAAGTGGTCCATAGAAAATAACTTGTTATACAATGTCAACAAGGTGTAAATCCATGCACATCAACACTGAGCCGACTACTAGCTTGGTGGCACAAAGCAACTGGTATCACTATGTGAACGAGACCTTCGGACTCTAGTGACAGGTGGTTTAAGTCAGTTTAAAAATTGTGCAGTCATGGTTTGGGAGGCATAAATGATGTGCTTCTGAGGAAGAATTCGTGGAACATCCCAACCCGAAGTCATTCCCACCACGTTCGTCTCCTTGATGCTCGCCTCGTAGCAGGAATGGTTTCGTTCTCCATTAATGTCGAGAGACGGTCCAGTGGACAAATTATGGAACTCATGACAATCCCCTACTCTGAGAGACCAGTGGAGTTACGCCAATTCTCAATTACTTTTAGACACCTTAGGGGAGATTTCATTCCTACCTAGACAAGGACGTACGTCTGAGGTGCCACTTGGTGAAAATAGATTATGGAATAGGCAGGTTACTTTGCACATAGGACGGCCTCACAACTGAGATCTGTTCACGTTGAAACACTGCCTAACTCTGTGGCCACGATCATATTCGCTCGGAGTTTCGACAATTTATTTGATCTGGATATATGTGAAATATTTTGTATTACGGGTTTCCTAATCATCATTCTAGCCCAGTCTCATAGGCCAATAAACGCGTACATCTGTGGGATTTTTGTTTCAGTGTGTTTCAGTATTCGTTGCTGATATTACTGCAAACTAGCAAGTTATTTTAATCTTCTTTTTATTTAGTCCTACTCACTTTCTTCTGATGTTTATGAAGCGCTGAACATAAATTACCTCCGACAAACACAGAAACAAGAACGAACACGTAAGCATCTTGCTCCTTCCTGTTACAACCTATGAGCCCATGACTGGAAACGTTTTTGACAAGTATAAAAATCTGGGTGTTGAAAACAGTGGCAAACTATTAAATAAATAAAAAGAAGCCAGAGGTGAGAAACTTGTGAAGTAACAGAGAAATTCATTCAGTTCAAACACAAACAGTTATAGACAAATACATAACGTGATCCGATAAAAGGCATTAGGCTACAACGAAGTCAGAAATATATGCAGAACACTCAGTAAAGTCTCACTGACCATACGCGTCACATTCATACTTTGGAAGCTGATACCAATCGACCAATTTCTCAACTATTTAGAGTGTTCCAGAAGTAACGACGACTTTTCAGTACGTTAACAAGCAACGTAAATGTTGATTGTTGTTCGTCAACTTTTTGGGGACCGTTGTAAACGCCGAATACAAGCCATGGAATTAGGGCAGGTCGAGTAAAAAGAATGTCAAGCACTCGTCTTCCCTATCGTGCGCCCTTTACCGAGCTCCCTCACGTCACTAGCATGAGATACGAAGTGATGAACAAATAAGACAGCAAACAAAGACGAAAGCAGCTAGCAGTAAGTTAGTGACTGTATGTCGGGTTCGTAATTCATGATGGGGATTGTGGTCCACTTAACTACTGGCCAGAGAAACAAGAGAGATCAGTGGCAGGCAGATTTAGTGACGAAAGTTTTTTGTTTGACTGAGCTATCTGTTAGGTACGGACAATTAAGGGAGCAAGGTAATAAGAGCCGCAAAGAAGTCGACTAGAAAATGTCGGCATATTCTCGTTTTAAATCCACTAATTTGATTGCAAGAGGCAGACAGTTTGATACCGATTACTTGGTATCAAAGTGTAGGGGTATTTCAAACTATATTCTTTCACTGTAGTCTGTTTTACTAAGGTTAATTTAGAAGGTGAATGGCAGCTAGCAAGCGGAATTTACTACTGATAAACTGTTGCTGCTGATGATGATGAGGACGACGAGTGTTGGGTTGATGGAACACGACTTATGAGAAGAGACGAAGGAAAATAGCCCTTTTTGAAATCGTACGGACTCACCGGATATGCTTCAGGTCTGTCATCTTCGTTTGTTCCCCGAGTTCTCGACGAATGACCTTTTCCAAACCGTCAGCTGGATAAGGACGTCGGCCGCAAAACACGTTCTCCTTAAAGGCGAACAACATGTTTCGACAGCAACGCAAACACTTACCACGAACTAGCATCAACGACAAGATGCCGCCCGTGGAGGTACCTGTTAAGAGTGGGCGTAAGTAACTTCATAAGTCATGACAACCAGATCTTCACTCTCTCGACATTTACAAATGTGCGGTTAAACGAGAAAACGAAAATGGCGTACTAACGTGTTTTGACGAATGAATCGTAAACTGACAGTTGGCTGCATAACAACATTGAGCAACGAACTGTTCACCTATAGGGTCTTAAATCAAGGAATAGGGGACGATCTTTCATACAGGGTAACCGCAAACGGAGTAGGTCAACGGAAATCTGAGAGCATTACAAATAAGATGCGGCTGGTCACCACTTAGGAACTCCCTTGATTACCGGCACCGTGATACAGCAATTGTTAGCTATTGTCTGAACGTTTTTTGAACACTACATTGGGATACATAGGTTTCTGGCTCAAACAGCGCATAAACTAAACGAATATGAAGCGACTTCTAAATTCAATCGGCTGACTTTTTGTCCAGGTTACTAAGTTAAATGATCGGGTGGTTAAATGATTGGACTGAGGACAATCTACAATAGTTATGCTCACCGACAACAACAAAGACGGAACAGTTATTTCAGTGTTTGGTATCAATCATTGTCTAGCAACATGGCCAAATATTCAACCGTTAAGTGGAGAAATACTGGTAGCCTAAACTAACTAGCACATGAGGCTCAACGGCAGTGTACGGATCAAGTGAATTGGGTGATTCTCCCATAACGCTCAGTCATTAATCCTCATTCCCATCTAAATGATAGATCGAACCACAAAGTTGGTTTACAACAAAACAAACCCATTATGCTGCGCGTATTGATCCGATTGAATTCGATGGCTCAATGAAAGTAAATAACAGTTAATTGTTATAATGAGCACGAAATAGTGGGCAACCATACAGATACTAGCACGACAAGCTGGATGACAGTGTAAGTATCTATCGTGAATCATCAACGAAAAGATGCATATTCCAAAGGATTCTGATTAACTAACTGGAATATACATCCATTCCCATGAATAGACGATACTCGATTGTTTTCTAAACAATGCATTCTCATTTAAGCTACGTATGTCATGGCGGCTTGTTACCTTCTTTCTTCAGAACTGCTGATGAATTACACCCCGAAGTTCTTATTCTGCTTCTTAATCGAAATCTAGAATGGATTGTGTCCATTATCCTTTATAAAATATCATTAATATTTCACCTACATTGCAATACCTACTGGTATATACAAGACGAAAATCATGTTGTAGACAGAGGCAGGATGCCATTTCCCTGAATTCCAGTTTATCATCCCCTTAGCCTCATAAGCACTGTTTCATCATTCCAGACCCCCCCTCCCTCCAATTCACAAGCACTATGTGAACGCTGAAGGCAGAACAATGATAACTAAACACCATTCAGTATAGTTCAATTTGACGCGGCATACATATGATGGATGAAAATATGGCTTGAATGTCACATAGGGGAAACCGTAGACCTCCAGTATCAGAAAATTGGAAAGTGTTCCCTCGTGTCCAACTTCTTACCATCAGTTTAAGGTGTTTTTCCATCGTCTATTGGAAGTCACACTGATTATTTTTAGGTATATTATATATTTAACACGTAAAAAACCACGAGTAGTGACAAACGTGTCACAACAAAAAATGACTTGTAAAGTGAAGGGGGAAACAAGCGTGGAGGAAAAAAGAAAAGCTACGACGATGTACACAGGGACTCGCACCACGAGCGCCATTGACTTCTATTCTAAGTTTTCAACCAAAAGTGTTCAGTGTTTTTCGGTTCTCAGTCGGGAACGCCCTACCGAAATAATCTTCGGAGTGAAGGCCTTCATACCCCGAACCAATTTTTGCGAGCATTGGTTAATAATTGATAAACAAAAACAATGACGGAACGAAAACGAATCAAACTGATTATGTTGTTGAAATAACATTCAAATAATGAGACAGTAAGTGAAATACATCAGTGCGAAGCTGAAGGCTGCTTGTCACACAAACGTTTAGTAATACTGAGTAGCGGCTAGATGGGGAACGTCATCGAAACGACATTTTCCCTAATTATTTCATTCATGATAGGAGTGATTGCAAACCAGAGCACTGCTTGATAGCAATGTTATTTAAGGTTGCGATTGCTAGCCGAATATTGCTGGTTGTTATAACGCAGATTGCCGACCCTGTCCTACATTCTCAATACATGTTTACCTTCTTATTCTAGATCTTACTATTGAAAAGTTCCTCTATAGCCTTCATCTTCCGAAGAGAAAACTATTTCCCTTTCATACTAGCTGAGTATTTGATCTGACAAAATTGGCCGGCTGGGTTACGATGGTATTCATCCCTGCGTCCCTCAGGTTCACACTGAATACGATGTGCGTGGAATCAGGAATATTTCAACGCCATTCACTCGTAGTGACGTACGGGTACAGCCGCCTTTAGCTTCTGTCACTGCGACAGACTTGTCCGACAAATACGAGTCACAGGAGTTCAAAATTTTTATCCCACAAGTAATCCACAATGTCATCAGGTAAAAACAATAAATACACTGCACAAGAAAGTGTTCACAGTGTGAAATGAACAGACTGGAACCAGTATAAATTACATCTTCAGCTTCCTAATTTAGGTTCAGAAAGTTATATACCAGCAGAAATTGCGAACAACTACTGCCAGTAAGCTGAGAGCACAATACAGCAACCTTAATTGGGAATGGGTGAGAATCTCCTGAGCAGTCAACAAAACCACAGTACAGTGGGCAGGCCCGTTTTCGCTTAATCATGATCAAGTCGAATACGCATCGTTTATATGGAACAGTGTTGTTAGGGCGACGTGAACAAAACACGCAACCAGTTCAAACGACGTCATACGTACAAAAGGGAACAAGGTTGCTATACACTAGAGTTACAGTTAAGATGATGATGAAACCACGGCAGTTTGATCGTGGATTTGACAAATTTAACATTAGCACGAAAGTGGCACAGGCGCGAGATAGAACTCAGTTCCCGAACAGATGTACGGACATCTGCAGACACTCACAGCATTTTTGGCTAATTTTAAGGATAAATCGCATCAATATCGTTGTGACCTCACTTCAGCGACACATACTTAACGAACACGATACCGCTCGAAGTCGACTTGAAAAATGAGATATGAACCTGGTGAAATGCGCACATTGTCTAGAACAGATGACGCCTGAAAAACGCGCCGATTCAGAAGGGTACGTTCAACTGATTGTGGAAAAACTAGAAAATAAGCAAGCCGCACAGATGAAACAAATCAATCAGAAAAAATTTGTCCTTGAAATTCCCGTCAGTTCTCAACGAACTGTCCATAAACTGTCTACATTGCATCCAGTTGCAGTTTGTCTCGTCCACAAAACAAAACCACTTAGTTTGGTATAGAAATGCAATTAGAGAGCTTGTTTCCCCAGTTTTCTGATCTTAATTCGTCATCTACGCTAACTATTAAGTGATTAAACTGTACATTTATTAGCCCCTGTTATCACTACCAACAGTAATCCTATCCCAAAACATCTCCTAACGGAAGTCTTAGCGGCAGAAAATCCAAGGGAAAATGACATCATTTTCCGTAAGTTACATAAGTGTGCTGGAATTGTTCTACTCAATGTGACAGATTGTACAAATAGGATGAGGACTATACTAGATACTAAAATACATTTAAGGAAAGTAAGAGGTGAGAAGAACGAAACTCCTCGAATAGAGAAGGCAATAAGGAAATTGTTACGCAAACTGAAACAAAACGGGATCATTGACTCCTCAACGTTCGAATGTGCCCAAGCTTTATGGTCTACCACAAGCTTACAGAATGGAGATACCTGTTCAGCCTACTCTAGACATGTGTAACTCACTATAGAACTTGTTGGCAAAATAGTCAATGCATCTCTCCGAACCCGTCACACAGAAGTTGTCAAAGTGTAGTTTACGGGACTGCTTTGAATTTGTTAATGCTTTCAATGGATTTAACTTAAATGGACGGAAAATGTTCCTTGTCAACCTATCGTCTTTATTTACAAATGTTCTGCTGAAAGAGAGACTGCTTATGTGGTCATATTTTGGCAAATAACCTATAGAACCGTACATTCCAACGGAGTCGAAACAACTACTGTACTTTTATGTTCGATATGCAGTTTTAAGTAAGTGTGAACAGTTATTGACATACAGATGGTGTGATGATGGGATTCCCATTTGTTTGTGGAAATCTTTATGGCTAAGCTTGAAAATGACCAGCTGAGAGCAGTCATTCACGAATGTAGTGTTTATAAGCGATACGTGGAAGACATTCTGTGTCGTTGGTGAATATGTCAATCAAACAGATATCTTAGCCATTCTCAACATGACCTAGGTTAACTTAATGTTTACACTACAGTCTGAGCTTAACGGCCAATCAACATTCCTGAACGTACTTATTGAACATCATTCTGATGGCTATGTTCAACGCAAAATGTATAGGAAGGAAATCGGGAACGGCCAGAACGCACACTTCAACAACTCTGTCCCATTGACTCAAGAAATAAAATCTGTTACACAACATTATCGATAGAACCATGAGAATATGTACACAGGGCTCGATTTCATATTAAACGTCTTCCATACGCATGGTATTCTTGAAGAATGGCCACCCGGTGCGAGTTGTAAACAAGGCTGTGCACTGCAATGAGAAGAAGAATAGGGCGTTGCAAACAGAGCAGAGAGCAGTGTAAAGTAAATGCGATTTGTTTGCGGAAATAATCAGTAGAAGACACAGTAGCGTTGCCAGTAAAACCGTCTACATTGTCGAATTACGTATTTGTTTCAACTCTAATCCAGCACTGTGTTCACTCCTAAAGAATAAGGTGATTCTTTCTGCCGCTTTTATGTCCACATGAAGCTAGTTAGGTGGGCCGCATGATCAGACACTCATCTGAACATGTCCGTGAACACCATCAGGCCTGGAGCAATAGTGGACTACCAAGAAAAATACTAACGCAACTGCGGCAAACCTTGTTAATTTTACTCACGCTACCAACACATCCACCTCACTTCATCCGATTTAACAAGGTAAGAGCAATCAATTGAAAGTTGTGAGGTGCCGAATTCTGGTTACGGCTGAAGCTACCGAAATTCGGTTGAACAATCCAATTTCAGATGCCCAAAAACGTTTGGTCAGGTATTACGACTGGGAATGTCTATAGCTGACAACGTGAACGATCAATCAGTTTCACTTGCATCATAACCGTCTCAAAACATTGTCACCTTTTGTGCTTATGACAGGTCTGACCTTAAGTGGACTGGTTACTCTTTTTGTCCGTTTAGCTCTGACAATACCGGTCTACCAGTAAAACGAACATCACTTTGACATAATCGTAGCTTTCAAATTCCTATTGTCTCTCAAGTCAGCTCCTTTCAAAAGGACAGTAATTATACTCGAGTTTCGCTCCTTTTAGAGTTCAGTAGTAGCACATATATTTGGCAAGGCCAAGACTAGAACTCCGAACACACTTTCCCGAGGCAACCGTGTCGACAACCACGCCACTGACCTCAC
This sequence comes from Paragonimus heterotremus, assembly GCA_013368495.1. Classification (NCBI taxonomy): domain Eukaryota; kingdom Metazoa; phylum Platyhelminthes; class Trematoda; order Plagiorchiida; family Troglotrematidae; genus Paragonimus; species Paragonimus heterotremus. Next base: position 96,160 of record LUCH01002005.1, on the reverse strand, counting down.
GCTGGGCACAACGGAATTATCATATGTGAACCACATTCACTTGTGAATGATGCTATTCCAGTTATGTATTTGGTCACATGACGACAAACCGAAAACGAGCATGTTCGCTATATTGTGTATTTAGTAGAACCTCGATAAGAGTGAAATCCCTTTTCTAAAAATAACAATTAGACCTGGTAAATCTGATAGAGGGATGAATCGCTTGATACCTCCTCAACGGAACACTCGGCTATCTATCAGCAGTAAATTATGACGTACCTATGATCCAATCGAAAAGTTCTGTCACTCGTTTGCCCGTAATGCGTTCAAGTGCTCGAAGAGTTTGAACGAGGATTAAGCCACGGACACCTCCGCCATCCATGGACAATACTCTGTACCCATGAGGTCCACAGCTCCAACACGGTTTGGCCTTGCGCCTGCGAGTCGCATGATCGATCAAGGACAGATCCACATCTGTGCTATTTTGGTGTTGATGTAAGAAAAATTTACCATAACCCTTACTAGCTGTGCAACCGCCAAGTTCCTGATCCGAACTACCCAGAAATTCTTCTAAGTCTGACTGATCTGTGTTTAGAGAAGACACCGAAGCATGAAATGAGGGTTTTGCGGGTGGAGTGTCGATACCAGGAATGCTGCTGGTGGATGTGGACAGAGGTGATTGTGCCTCAGAACGGCTGAGGTCGTACTTGATTAAGTGCTTTAGGAAACTAGCATCACAAGTGCATCCACGTGAAATGAAGCGAAGTTTGGGTGCATGAGAGCGAGTCTCCTTTGAGCAGGATAGACGCTGAAAGAGAAGGGGGATAACAAATGTTACGGATACTCACAGACAGTGATGACAAGGTGTTTGTTGTTCGCATGAAAGCCAGCACACGAAAAATCAGATTAAGTAATCAGATGGAATCGGACACAGTATCGGTTCGATATGAGTCTTTTGTTGAGAGAAATATGAAAAACGCCATGGAAGAACGACAACGTTATTTACTCCCGAGCAACGTAACGCACACCGCAAAACGTTAATTATAATCGCTCAAGGTTAAGCCTATTTCGGATCCGTGTCAGCTTGAATTTTCTTTCTACTACACTGCTGTCTAAAAAATACGCCCTCGTCATCTTTCCTTTTAAGCGTGTCTGGTAATCCAGTAAAAAACTGTTAACCAAGATTTTACGTCTTTCCAGGAACTGCTGCTAAGGCAACACTTACCATCAGTTTTTTCTCCGGAAAAGATCCACGGGTTGTTGGAGTTTTCAATTTGGGTAACACCGTTGACCCATAGAAGCACTTCAAGGCTAATACGAACGTTACTGTAGAGTACTTCAATCTTCCCTATTTCAAATTTAGAGTCATAAATAGGAGGAAGAAGAAGAAGCGTTAACGAGCTATTGAAGTGTAGAAGTCCGGTGTCTTCCGTTGAACTTTCCGGCCACTCAAATAAACCAGAACAGCCAATTAGTCGAATATATACGAACGCCAGTGATCGTGACATGACGTATTTTCTCCATGCTGTTCCCTCCTAGTATGTCCAACCTGGACTCATTCGACCACACTGTCGAATAGCTCTCTAACAATGCCTGTATTTTATGAACAAGCCACATCATTTTGCAGTCATAACCTCGGAATACTCCCACGTTGTTCTGCTCATATGCTCACGTGTGCAAAATGATGCAGCGTCAACTACAACACAACTTTTAGAACCATACGAAAGTACATTAAAAACCCTTTCTAACAGTATCATTGTTTTGTTGATCAATTATAAAGAGCCCTCTGATCGATAAATTCACCCGTGATAAGCCGAGCACAAAGAAGATCGTGATCTGATTCGAACACAAAACTACACGAATTTCAATGCGCATAAGAGTGCCCTACCGATCCGCAAACCAAATGGCGCCGCATTGTTCGATCATTGAACCGCCATTCGACTAACACTGTCGACCCAAGCGCGTAGGCAAATGTGAGAACACAACGACTAGATCAACACTAGTAGAGTGCACGTACATAGGTCAAGCAGGCCCTCTGATTGATAAATATTTTGGTCAGCTAACTCGTTGGTCTATCTTGAGTGGCACCCTCCCAATGCCGGTGACAAGGGCACTTACGACCTGGTTTCTAGCCCTGTACATGATCGTTTCGCCTCGTGTGGTGATGACAAGAAAACAAACGAAATTCTTGAGCTGATGCTTACATAGCACATTCATTTGTCAAGATTTGGAACTAAGATATGGAGGTCACGGGGGCCACAACTTTCTGCGATAAACTCGAGATTCGCTAGTTCCTACTCCATAAGGTAAACTGATTTAGTTTGCGCACTCTGTCTGCCAATCTGTTCTCCTTTCATTCTGAGTCGGCCTGTCTTCGAATAATGTCACACTGATTGCTGTTCACTTGAATTTGTCTGAAGCATGTGCGGTTCACGTTTCAATTAATCGATTCCACTAACTTCTCAACTACTAGCCAGTACTTCCGTATATTGCTAGTCTGATTGTCGTTAGATAAACAGACATGTGTAGAGGTCGCACTAATGTGACTCCACCTTATGCAATGACGATGCATGGGCCCTGTTCCAGATGTACGAATAGCAAAGCTGTTGAACACATGCTCTATAAATCAACCCCTTACTTGACATATGGAGGAGTAGCCACAAAAATCCATAAAATGCAACAAGATAAACACTCAGATGTTCTTCACTTTGTTTGTACCACGTGCTTATCCACTGTTACATCACCGAAAAAACGGAACTGTTGACTCATGTCAGATTAGCGTAGAAAAAGGAAATCCAAACATCTAAAAACCTCTCAGTCTAGAAGTGAAGCCTATGACTCAAAAACCTCTACCACCACAGACTAGTGAGAAACATGACAGACTGTCTAACATAACTTAAGATAAGTTAATAATGTGTATTGCCAGTCTTCCAATACAAGATGCGTAACTACCGACTCAGGCACCCTAGACAAGAAAGTAGAGTAGTTCATACTGTCTGATGTGACAGAAAGATGTGATACAGCTTCTGGCAAGGGACACATCGCCCCAAAAGGTGACAGATGTACAAACACACCCAAAACAACTACGATCAGACCAAACGTGGTCCATGTATGATATCTCACCGTATTCAAAATTCACAAGAACTATCGACATGGGAGGTGTATGATAATACTCTCCGTGTTGAGCATTGTAATACGTTGGGCCTCGTCCACGTTCCCATTAGCCTTCCACAGCGACTTTGTCGGAATACTGAGTCAAAACATAGCGACTTTCCAAGACTGCTCCGTTTCTCAGTTTGTGAAAAAGGTGAAATGCAGTAGATATTGACGCCGCAACAGGCCACACATGACAGGTCTGAGAATTCAGCCAGGCTACGTCCCGACGTCCACAAGTCTTGTAGGGCCTTACTGAGCAGCCGTAAATCCGTGAATATGGATGGAAGGCATAAGTGTATCGTCATTCACGGTGTTCTCTCTCTCTCTCTCGAGATTACGGATAAGTGTGCCAACATACTTGCTGATGTAAACCAGTGAGAGTTTATAGCCGCTAAATCTGCGTCTTCTAGCTTCCAAATGACAGGTGTTAATAGGCTACCTGGGCTAAACCTAACTGGCTTGGCTAACCATCCGCCACCAACTTCCGGGTGGTATTGGGTCTCAAGCAAGCCGGTCCCAGAAAACCAGATCGTATCGTCGTAAGTTATGTACTCCAAACTCACTGTCTACTCAAAGTAACCCAGAGGTTTTGAGTGATGCTTCAACGGTGATTTCAACTCCACAAACAAAAACCAACATGCAGTCGTCGTCATACCTGAAGACGAAGGCACGAACGCCAAAATAGCAGAGCTCGATCAGAAGTGAAATTATACCAAGGACCAAGTGACTAACAGCCGGACTCATGAGCAGGGTACTTTGTTGTGACCTTCTTCAAATGATTTTTTTACCAATGCTGAATCCCTTTTCAATGAAGTGAAGGAGTTTCGAATGATATGTGATGAGTGAAGACCACTCGTTGCCGGTATAACCTAGTATATGGCAAACTTAGAAGGCAAAAAAATCAATACTCCAGATATGACTGTGTATCACAACGATCACCAGTGTGCGAAAGGCGGCGATGTAGCCCTTTAAACTGACAGCCGGCTCAAGACCGGCGATACATGATCTGGTTTCTTTGAATTCGCCTAAGACCTTATGGTGATTGTGCAATCTAACTAATCACCCACTTATCTGATTGATGTGACCTGCTGACCCTCATCTCCTTCGCAGGTCAACGACCGCCAACATAATGACGTCATACGCAGGCATACTCTCACACAACGCCCACAGATCCTACTCCTGGATGATCTTAACTACCCTGAGAGTGCACTCGACAACAGCAAGGTTCATGATAACTTTGCACTATGTGCCTTTGAGTTCCACGATGCCTGTATGAACCCTCACTTAACCGAAGATGTCATAAGCTTCGCGTAGCGGAGGATTTTTTAAAAACCTGCAAGGGTAGATTATATTCTAACCAGTGAAAAATATTATTAATAACCTAAGAATTATTGCTTGTCCTGATCGCAGTGATTAGGAAACGATCATATTTCAACCAATAGGTGAAGTAGAGCAATTCCTCTCGACTGGAAACTTATTAGAGAACAAAGCGAACTGAATATCCCGGACCAAAGGACTTACCGGGGTTTTAATCTGATGTCTCAGCGTATTTGTTACTCGATGGTCACTGACAGTTTACTGAGGACGCCATTACTAAAGCTATCGACGGCTATATTCCCATCGGACAACCTAGACGCTCCAGACGCAAAAATCCACTTTGGCGCTGCACAAGATATTTACTGACAATGAAAAGATCAGCGTGGAACGCGTGTCAGCTGGAGAGAACTTGGAAAGCACACAATGAATACTATGTGGTCCCTAAGCGGGAAACAACAGCTGTACAGGCCGACAAACATCAATACCAGGTGGACCAGACCAACAATTTTATTGTCGTTCCAAAACTGCATTGCAACACCGTTGCGTATGTCATCGAAAACTGCCCCGTAATTTCACATATGCATCATACAGATGGAATAAACATCTTCAGTGGAGAAGCCGCTAACGTAATTGGTGGTTAGTATCAGAACATGTTCACTATCAGAGCAGCAAAATAAGCACATACATCCACTACTAGTAATGTACACGTCACGAGAACGATTACTTCCAGACCAAACGTTGTGGCACAAAAACTGTTAATGCCTTGTGAAAATAGGCTCCAGGTCATGATCTTATCTCTTCCCTAGTAATAAAGAGTTCTCGTGGTCATTGTGTATTCTAATCAATCTCTCCGGGAGGGAAAGCTTCCTATAGCCTGATAAGAGAAAACAATGTCATTCAATTTTAAAGGCTGTTTGCATTATTATCGGTTGCCTCAAAGATTATAGAGAGCTTGACAGATGACCAGTTACGTAAGCTTTTTTTCGATTTGCACTGTTGCCTGAGAGCTAACATGGATTCTAACGTGTTCCAAGTTACTTTTCAATCGGAAACATTAGACGAAGACGGCTAGTGAAGGTAAACCAGTTGACTTGGTTTTTATGGACCACTCTGACCACTTTAACTAAGTACACCAGTTAACGTTCTGCATGAAGTATTGTAAGTACGGTATAGGAAATCCTCTATTCCTGTGGCCCAATGAGTACTTCCAAAACCAGTTTTAATGTTAAATTAAACGAGGTCTTTGCATATTGTTGTTGTGAGAACAACGGTGTGTCACACGGTCCCATACTAGGACATCTGATTTTAACTTTGTTCGTGCTCAAAACCTCACAGCCCACCAATTCCTTTTCGCTGTTATCTGCTGACGGCACCGAAACCAGGCGTAAAGTGGATAAAATGATTGAAATTAAGAAACTCCAGGGTAATTTAAGCATTTTACACCACTGGGCCACAGAAAACTGTCTCTCGTTTAGCACGGCTTTATGTAAAATGATACAACTCCATCACAGACTACTTTCTGAGAAGCGAAAAACCAGGTGCCACCATACACGAACGCGACTTGGGTACTACTGTCTCAGGTAACCTTAGCCTGCCTCCTAACAACAGTTACTCACCAGCTTGTTTGGATGGTTTCATTCAGATTGTTTCTTACTATCACGTTCAATTTGCCGGTGCACCTTCATCTTTAGGTAAACACTCGGGTTTGTCGTCTTTATCTAGTGAGGGAAATTACTCTTGGTGAGAAGGTACAACGAACAGTTAGAAAATGGGGTTACGACACTACGTTCGCAAATCCTTTCAGATAGGCTGCACAAACTGGGACAGTTCTCAATGCGCTACGGACATATAAGAGTGGACTCCATTTTAGCACAAACGTTCCTCCATCAACTTAAACATCCCTCGATAAAAATAACTGTGCTTAGCAAAAACAACCACCTCAGCGGCAATTCACCAAAACTACAAGTGAGCCATTTGACTTGCAGAACATACTTTTTTTGGCGTCTATGTGCTCCCGATCTCGATCAACCTGCTAGTTCGTCGTAATCGTCATCGATAATTGAATTCAACGGCAGTCTTGTCACACGTTCGGGACACCAAACGGAGTATTCAGACAATCTGATAATCCAAAATACGGTGGTAGAATGAACATACCGTCGACTTCCCATAATTGATGCTAGCTAGTTGTCTTCTGTTGAAGTATGATTGCCCTATGTTTGATAGGCAGTGATTGGGTTTTCCATTCCATCCATCATCTGCCGATTTTCTCCTTCGCAATCTTTCTATTGTTGATCTCATGAAACTGAAACAATTTTTCGGCTTGTCTTTTTTCCCAAGCCATCCAACTCAGATTCAGATATATCTAGTATTTCCAGTCTTCTCTAATCTGTAAATGTTTCGATGATCCCAAGAGAGACGCCCAGAAGATGGAAGTCCTCAGAAATAAAATGTTGCAGGCGAAAAAACCGTTACTGAGAATGCACAGTCGCCGTCAGAACAGTTCGACAAGTATTCGAGGTAAGCTGTCTCACTATCCGAATTCTAGTCTACGAACTGGTGTAGAATGATAACTGTGATTTCCATCCTAAGCGGTCTATCTATGCTGTTGGCCTAAGCCACAGAGAAGTGTTTTATGAGAAGCACAGTCAGACAAAGTTCATGAATGAATGTGTTCATTAGCATGTCCATGGTTGATTCGAAGTCATCATATGAACCATTCAGAAGAGAATCTATGGTGGGCACAGTCCAACGTAACGGGCTGCAACCCGGTTAAATAGTACGAACAAATAAGTCGTTCTGAACTACACAGTTGCTGACCGGCCACGGCCTGAAAGCTCTAGAACATACGTTCCTCCAAGGTTGTGTGAGAGAAGTGAATTCATCTTCTCGGATGATAAGGCAAAAAAACACCAACCTCAGGCAGTCAGTGAATTTCAGGCGCACCGAAAAATACGAGCGATTCTTTATCCACCACAATGACCAGATCTCAACCCTAGTGAACATCTATGGGAACGCTCTGAATGAAAGATGGATAGGAGAGTCGGCGAATCAATTATCATTTGTGACTGTTGAAGTGGATGTTAGTAGACAGCCAGTATCAAATCATGAAACATGACAGTAACAAAATGCATTGGAAACAGCGTTTACAGAAGAACGATATTTAAATGAAAACCAACATATCCGTCGTATAACCCACCACAGTTAACGAGTATTAGCACAGATATCTGACTTACTTAAGTTGTTCACTAATCAAAACCAATCGCAGCTTTCGTACCGTGATGGTACTTTAAGGTCAAGCTCTCTTAAAGTGGTATAGGTAACAAGTTAACGCGAGGGGTTCAAGCGAATTAGTACACTCGGTTCAGTATAATGCGAGACAATTGGTAAATATTGTCACACAAACAACAAAAGTGCTCTATTAGTCGCCGTGACCCAAGTGGAAGGTCGGTAAACAACTGAATGAGGTTCAATGCAACCATTAAGAGCGGATGTCTGAGAGTGACAAACTGTTCCTTAAGTTAATCAACATCAGTATCAAGATCTTCAAATAAACATGTGAAATATAAGTTTCCAGTTAGCCAGTTTCAGGAACGAAACACACATTCGAACTTATTTGACAAGAGTGACGGGTCAATACGAAGCGCTAAGGTCTAATATTTTGGCTCTGAAGCCATGCGTAAATACTGATAACCGTAAACAGTGGAGAGTCACGTGTTTGATGAGGGCTAACTGAGTATAATAGGCGTGTTGAGGAAAATTTCATTCCACTCAGAGACTCCATATTTTTCGAGAGTCCCACAAAATATCATGTAATCTCTGGATTCTAATTTTTCGTATCTGAATACTGAAAGACAGTTTTTACCTTTTGTTTCTAAACTTACCGCTTATTGTTGATCTGAATCATTACATAAACAACTTCCAAGATTCGTATCAGGATTATATCTATAAAAAAAAATACGGAGACCCAGCGTCCGTATTTTCTCCCCAGAGTTCACCTCTTTCCTCTGAAGTCTTGAGTGGAGTCGGATCATTACATATCAGATACTTTTGTATTCATACTTCCTAGCGTTATTTTATTGTTCGGTTTCCATGTATAATGCGGTTATAACAAAATTGACAATGATTCACACAATTTAAGCTTAAAAACAACTATTTCGTAAACAGATTTGGAAAGGGAATTCTAAACAAAAACATGTAGCTCACCTGCCTAGTTGTTGGACGAATTTCTGATAAACTTGTGAATTTTTCCTCAGGATCAGAATCTGTGGGGTTGACAAAAATTGGCCAACTATTTGTATGAGCAACCAATAGATCATGTTTCGAATAGGTCAAGAGACTTAGGTCAAGTGACTTGCATGATTTTCGTGAACGTATAAACATGAGTGCCTAAATTCAATGCCAAGCAGGTTGTACAACTTGAAAGTCAATAGCAGTAGGATATTCACGAACTCTCATATTTAAAGTTATAAACTCAACCCTACACAATTAAAGAACGAGTGCGGACACGTAATGTACACAAGAAATATATTTTTAAAAATCAGTGGAATGTAGACCGCTAGCAAAAATATCCATCTCACAGGGACACAGCAAGCAGTGTGTATTAACAGCGCTTAGCCATGCTTGGTTTACAGCCAATTCAGCTTACAGGCAGATGTGAATATGTCTTGATAATCAACATTTAAAGTAAAATAATGCACAACTGTATCTAGACACAAACGTGTTGTATAGATTTCCATAATAATTTACACCATCTGACGTTTGAAGGTAATCCATTTAGTGCAACTCGCTGAATGAACAATCCAACGCAAATTGTCGTGGTTGTACTAGATTTACGACATTCCGATCTGCTAAGATGATAATCAAGCAAGTCAGCTTCGTAGCAAACAATGGAAAAATCTAACGGAGTTAAAGGAATATTTTTAGGGAGTACATAGATAATTTCCGGTTTTTCGATGCCCAAAAGTTTGTGGAATGGGTCTGCTAACAGTTAGTATAACCGTCTGTCGCTGTGATTGCATCTGCTCCCTTTCTGGCATGGCATAGTACAGAATGCAAAAAAGCCTTCGATTTCATTTAAAGCACTCATCAACCACATGCTTTGAAAACGTATTTTTGAAAGCCTTCTCATTAAATGGGAACAAACGTGCTCGATCGAAATCGAAGTTATGTCCTATAGTGGACGAAAGAGTCGTCAGAATGAAGTCGTACTGAGAAAATAATGAACCGTTATAATCGCGTATTGACAGATGTCACCGAGTCGCAAGTCCAGTACAGTAGGAGCTGCCCACGTTAGACTGCACATGCATTCAATCGCATCAATCATCGTGTCCGTCGCAGACATTCAAGAGACTCACGAATAACAAGCGGAGGAAACCCTTCAGCACTCAGCTCGACATCCGGCGTCCGAGACAACTGTTGACTGGATGCGGGTCGACCAGAGACCGCGCTCAAAGGCCGAAGAGAGGGGGATGCGTCTCGTTTGGTGGAATTAGAACTGGTTGTGAAACTGGAGACAGGACTGAGACTGCGCAGATTGTGTAGAGTGCTGGTCGTGCGAGTCGACTTCATGTCATACCGACAACTCATTGCACAACGGGAGTTTCGACGCTGAAATCCGTAACTAGTCGAGAACTGTCCTGGTTGACCGAGGTCTCGCTGTTGTTGTTGCTGCTGCTGTTGATTCGCGAACGAGAACAGTTCATGAAACACTATGGGATATATATAAAACGAAGGCAAGACAAGGATGAATAAGTCTCATATCGACAGTATTAGTGCCACGATTACAATACAGACTGGTCGTCCGCATGAACAGTAAATCTGAGAGGCAAAATGTTATCTGCTACACTACGAAGTCGCAAAATAATGTTGTATGGCGATGAGTTCATGCAAAATCCAAACGATAACATGATGGAGGATGGACAGCCGTTTGATCACTTCAAAGTGAAAACTGAATAACACACAATTGCGATGTTAAAAAAGCTAAAACAAAACGTGAACTAATTTACATCACGGCACAAGTAAGCTGTCTACATATGGTACCCCAAAAGTTATGGGCGCGGCTAGGTGAGACATTCTGGGGCAGACGAGGATCAGAGTAGGTGATAAGATCATCCTGTAATCATAAAACATCAATGTGACATGACGGCACCCTTATGGTAAGTGAGTACATGGTCTACTCCGAGTAGTGGCAACGTTAACTGGTAAGGTCGTTGTCTGCATAACCATTCCAATTCAGTCTTCAATTAAAGATTGCGAATTCCTTAGTTTGTCATTCCAAATATTTCGGTTTGGACCTGAACAGATAACTCAGCAGCGCACAGCTTAGCATTTCATAAAAAAGCAAGCACGTATGTGCCGTCGTTGCAAAAGCCTATTTTCCACTGGCCCGTTGTATGATTTGATTCGATTCCGACTATGTCCTATGTGAAGGTCTTGTGTTCAATCTCAGTATGTGGGAAATAGAGGTGGAATACGACTAAACCATAATAAGGCTTTGAGACTGAAACGGTGTCGCCTCTGAATACATCTGAAGAACGTAATTATCGATCGAAAATAATGATAATATATACGGATGTATCCGTTATCATTATTTTAGACCACGTGGTCGAGTGATGATTGATCACTGAGAATTTTGCCCGTAGACTCCCACAGATTGAAATATTTGTATTACACTTCGTGTGCGTAACTGAAAAGAGCGAACAAAATGACGCTTAAGCATACACTTTATATGACTGCCATTGCGTTCTCCAAAGCTCTGAGTAACTGAACCACAGAGAAACACCTGGGATAACACACCGCGTCAACCAAGGATCAGGTAACACGAAACACACGGGACTTTGAAATACTGATGAGTAGTTTGGCAGATTTGATAATTTAGAAGAGATCCATTAGCGAAAAATCTAGACTTCGACTGGATTCGAACCATCGACAGAAACGTCATGCTCAAACGCAGCAAATGTTCTACCAGCTAAGCTACGAAGCCATGCCGGAAGCTCAGAAATTTCACATTTGGACCTAGTTATCCACTCAACCAACTGTGTCATACGGAATCCACCAAATGACCCAGCCGATTGACTGCCCAAGCATGGAACTTTGATTGTGATAGAGGCAGTGATGCGAAAGAGTTGGAACATGCACCTGTACAGATTTAAAAATGAACCTAACTAACAATAAGAGTTCAAACAAGTAATAAACGCATCGTAAGTTGACAAGTGAATAGAATGAACAGGCGAACAGTAAAAGCACAACCGACAGACGGATGACATGGTGGAAGATCGGCTGAAGCAGTCAAGTAATTGAGCATTTTTAGTGTAAGGTGTTTCCATTCTCATTCATAAAGGCCGGAACCCTGGCCAAAACGGTTTCATACGCCGCTCGCTGCAAAATGTGCAGTGAAATCCCTTGGAAGCAAGTTAACACTAAAGGAAAAGGGACAAGAAGTGGATAAAACGCCAAAACGCAGAACAAGAAATGTTGTGGATGTAGGCACGCTGTTGATTGCTGCAAACTGACTAAACCCTCCTATGCAGACGGTAGTGACACACAATCAAATGAGTGTAACATCCCTTTGTCGGACTGTTCCCATTGGCCCGTCTGATGTGGCTGTAAGTGATAGAAGCGAAGTCCTGGTCAACATGACCCTGCGGATCAACTTAGTGCGCAAGCTTGATTGTCATGTGAAAGAGAAATATTAAGCCAGGTAAACGACTGCCCCCCGGAATGAGCAGAGATGTGTATTTTAAAAAATGGTAGAATGATCGCAAACATCGAAGATGGATAAAACTAAGTACCACCTTTAATAAATTCAATATCAAAGCTGTTCTTCAAATGAAAACTATCACCACGATACCTCAAAAGCGATGGCTTAAGTAGTCTGGAAGACACATCATCACACAGAAACCCATTAATAATTATCACTGATAAGCTAAGAACTGCACGGTTTGTTCATCGCCAGAGATGGAGCCCTTCTGAGTAAGCTGGTCTTTGACTGAAAAAGTTGGGTGCTATAAATAGCTATTTATTCAAGAAACAAAGATGAATTACAAAGTGAAGCTGGGGGATTCACAAAGATGTCTTGCCAGTGATGCCTTATTCTACTCTGCAACTCGGTTGTTTGATTAAAAGCTATAGCTGCCCTGATATAGGTGGTCCTAAATTTAGAAGAAAAGCGGAACAAATGAATAGCAGTGCAAACCACTGATGTAATGGTACTGACGATGATGATGAGTTACTGAAAAAAATATTACCTTCTTCTCATAGGATTCACATTTAGGGCCATTCGCTAAATACGCTAAGCATTAAGCAGACAGTTCCAACAACTAGGAACGTTGGGAGCAGACAATTCTAAGTATGAACTAAACAGAGCTCAAAAAACTATCCAACCTTCACAACATAACCTTGGCTATCACACTTGAAGAGAGGACCTAGTCATGGGATCATCTACTAGAGTTGACATGACAGTTACTATGTCTCTTCTCGAGGCGATCGGAAAACTCCAGCATCACTCACAAGCAAATGTAACTGAGCGTCTACGTATGATGATTCGGTTTTGCCTACTAAGAAGTCAGTTGAGCAGTGGTCAACACGGTTGTCCCATAGAAGCGTGGCCAGAGTTCTATTCTCGGTTGTGACAAGGATATGCACTAGTGACGAGCTCTAACACGAGGGAAACTCGAGTCTAATACTTTTTCCAAGGGGCTGGCTGTGAAGTCTGTGGGAATGAGTTGCGATCAATTAAGTGACGTTCAACCCACATTAACCAAAGCCTTTACTACTTGCCAGTAAACAAGTAATTTTCGTTTTCTAAAGAATGATAGGTGCTCAACATAAAAGCGGAATGCTAAAAATAAGCGGGATACTTTCAAAGCCAACAACCGCATGAACCATATCATGTGCTTTGTATTAGTTGACGGGGCTCTGAACAGAGAAAATATTAAACCTTAGATTTAACTGTAAAAAACGTGCAACTGAGGAAAAATTACAACGAAGTTAACGCTGATATGTCTGTATTCATGACATTCTCGGGTATTTTAAGACACATCACTATGTGAGCTGCAAAGGAACAGCAAGATTAATGAGCTAACTAATCGACTATTGTACCACAAAAGTACCATAACCGTAAAAGCGCATTAATACACGTGCTGTAAAACGAAACTAATAGAGCTAGCAGCCCCAGGTGGGCTTGTTATGACAATAAAAGAGACCTCGGAAAGAAGTAACGAAACAGTTAGTTGAAGTCGTTATAACTCATTACTAACACAGTGAACTGGCCATCTCGAAGTGCATAAAGCATAACACTGACTTGACTTAACTGAACTTATTGAGCATACGGTAAACCAAGGGTGGGAAACCAGGCACACTGCTGTACAAGTAGCTAAGAATATGCTCTAGAGGAAAATTACAAGTCGATCAGACAACATCACATAGAACTGATGGCAGCAACTTTCTTTTCTTCTGCAGTCCGATGCAACAAACTAAACCGTTCAAATAAGGACACCGCAGGAGAATTCACGAAGGACGTCTATATCAATTTTTCATTCAAACACACCAGTTTGAGGGACACATTCAAAAAGTTAGCACTAAGTTAGTGCACGCATCTTAGACTACTGTTGTGTAACGGACCATTTCGTTGTGAGTAGTATAATACTCACTAATGGTGCACTACCCACAAGCAACATTCAGGAACAAAAGCGCAAGCCCCAGCTCCAGGAAGACGACGGATCAGAAGAGACTATCGGAACAGTAAACGCGCTATGGGAGAAGTACCACCCGGGCGAATGACAGCGTATTGCCACCCAATGTATGTGAACGCGCGTCAGCCGTGCAAATGAGTGCACGTGTTTGTGGTCACATGTTTAACACGACCTGTACGGGAGTTCGTGCAATGAACGACTTTGCGGGCCAAGCGTCTTTTGAGGTCATAACATTACTAGAGTAGAGTTGTAAATACACAAAATGGTTAGCTAGAAAAGTTAGTTACTGTCAGACAAAATCACATCGCACGAGCAGAGACGTCGTTGCACATATATACGAACACTGTGTACTGCAATTCGGCTAAGCATAAACCGCTAGTCGTTCAAAAGTAGACCACTTCTTCCAACGTCTCGAACAAGGCGTAGGTGTGATCGAGACTGGGTTTGCGTAGTCACAAATTCCGGAAACTGAGGACTGCCAGTGTAGCTCAGTTCTATGCTGCTCAAGTTTTACACCAAAAAAAGACTATACTTTCCTTATCACTGGTCTAGAAGGAATAACCCGTCTTCAGCTACCTTACAGTTGCGTTAACATTTACATTAACAGAACTGAAGAAATAATACAGATCATAATCAACGAGCTTAGATCCAGGTGATTACGAGGTACAATGTTGTATCCGTTGATCAGCAATACACAGCAATCAACAAATATCGCGTGTTACATCTTGAAGTATGTACAAGATAGTTACCATAAAGCCAGCAACAGCGCCGTTTGCTTATCATGCATTTAAACGTGATTGTCACTCACACTCTACACTGAACCACACGTTTTCCAGCAGCCTTTTTAGGGTACATGCGTTTGCAACCGGTGAGAGCGTGTGAAACGAATCTACACCGCGATGTATCACTTAAACACTTTCGTCAAAC
>LUCH01002005.1:56212-79186 GCA_013368495.1 Paragonimus heterotremus | reverse complement strand
CTAACAGCAAACAACAAAGGTATGCCAACTCACGATTGGCAGCATCATCATTCAGATTGTGAGTGACCTCTGGAGCTGTCCCATCAAAAATGACAAGCTGCTTATCGGCTGCAACCGTCGGATCCATACAACCAATTGTGCAGTCACTGACTGATGGAGAACAACGTCTTGCACCAACAGCGTGCAGAGTGTACAAAGCAAGATCTCTGGAGAAAAGTGCAAGCAACCGTAGTGATTCGGAGCATCAAAAAGGAAACAAATAAAGGACAGATAAGCAACTTGAACACAATCAACTAGGCATAACGCGAACAAATTCGAATCGAAGACTACAATCAAGAAGGAACAGGAAAATCTTAGTCCCGGATTACACAGAAATGAATAACCTTTCATTGTTAACATCTCAAAACTATCGGTTGGCACCCCACTGTATTGGGCCCATCAAAAGTGGAATTCAAATTTGTGACCTTAAGACAAATAGCATTGAAAGTTTAGACAACCACAATGAACTACGGACTCCATTGAGTAAGAAACAAACGCTAAACTAACTAGCAAATGAACTACTGACTACTGCTTTCGTTTTACAAATCTCAGAGCTTCATTGAATAATGCGACGAACGTGTTTTCCAGATTTCACCATCAGGTCAGTACAAGTTCATAAGTGAAATAATATACACTGAACCGCTGCAATGTTAGATCACAGAGAAGCAATGCTTAATCAGTAGCCCGAATAGGTAAGGTGCGTTTTGGAAGTCGCTTGCGTTTATGGACAACAAATTAGCCTGCCAGACCCACTGACTGATCAAGTGTGACATAAAAGAAAGCATGAAACGAGTTTGCCTGAAATCCGAATCACTGTACACATCCAACTAATGTACTGCGACAAGAATTAACTGAAATGCAGACAACCAACGAGAAACATTGTATCTGACTGAATGATGAGTTCTCAAGAACAAGTGTTTATTGCCCTGTCCGTTTGATGAATGGCTATTCTACTATTTAGAACAATGGAACACAAAAAGTAAAAAACATGCATCAAAGTCAATCTAAAATTGAGGACATGTTCGTTAAAAATGCAGACCAATAGACTCGACTTGTTTCGATAGGGAAATTTCCGTCCATCACATCACTAAATTAGTTTTGCGACTGAGGAGAGGGAATAAACAACATTCATCACCCATCATCAGCAGGTTCACTCGCCTGAAGTTGACTAGGGGGTGCGAATGGTTGTTTATTTATTTCGTTGCGTGCAACTATTCTAATAAAAATTACTGGTGCAGACAGTACCAGAAACATCGTTTTGGAGTCGGAACACTTAAAATCATGGACATAACTGATGTAGTTGTAATATGTGCTTAATGACAATAATTAGTTGAATCGCAACCCCTCACTCTTATTGTACTCATCTTCCTTATTATACATATACTGATTTGATTCGGATTCGAAAGAAAACATTGGGTATACAATGCCATACTCCTAACCGCAAGTTGGTGGGTTCGACTCACTGTCATTTGGCTTCTGTTAAAACACGGGTGACTTGGTAATAACCCAGCCAGCGTGTTGCAAGTTCGTAAACACCAGATAATAAAAAATACATGAACGTTATCCTCTATCTTTTAGTCTGTCATCAATAACCTTGTGGTGTGATACGCCATCATTGTGTGACACTTGAGTAATCCTCATAACAAGCTAGTAGTTGGAGTCGTTCGATAACGTAGTTCACCAGAGAAGATCAATGGTATTTTGATGATGAGGTTGCGATATCAACCATGTGCTTATGGCTAATCTGGCGACTCTGATGGAAAAAGTCTTTCCCACTGTGTTGTATTCGCATCGAACGGGTTCCATGAGAAGAAATGCGCCTCTTCGGAAAGCAGCTCTCTATACGTATCTCAAGCATGCAGGGAAACAACGCATAGACAGCACAATCGAACGAAATAAAAAACGCAGGCGATTAACGACAAACCATGCGAACGTAAGAGATTAGTCAAAAGCCGAACAATTCCGAAACTAGGACGGTGACACAAGAGCGCGTGTGGACGATCATTCAATATGCCGGTCAACAGAGGAGACAGATAAGAAAGCGGTAACCATAATAGTCACTGGAAAAATAACCCGATTTTCAACACAAGAAGTCAAAAACTTCCATTTTGAAGATCAACAATGCCGTCATTAAACTGGTTAACCACAATCAAGAAACAAGAGGATCACATTTTAAGCAGGTGTATACAAAACGATGTAACATTTGTTATCATAATTTGTAAGGTCAACATGCTCAATCAGTAGGATAATAGATACACTCACTTTTCCTCCGAATGAACGTAGCTAAACAAAAGGAAATGAGTTGAAACTCGAGGATAAACTGAATCAGCACATGAAATGAACGGAAAAGTAGCAATGTGTAACGAATCCGTTAAGTCTTGTGGTAAACGTAATATTGTTCTGACAGGCAGTTCCGTTGTGAGTAGTATACTACTCACGAGTAGTATGTTACCCACAGGCGACATTCAGGGACAAAAGGGCAAGCTCCGAACGCCAGGAAGACGATTGACAAGAAGAGACTATCGGAATAGTGTGCACGCGTTACGGCAGAAGTTCCACCAAAGTGAATGACAACGATGTATGTGAACATATGTCTGACATGCAAATGAGCGTACGAGTTTGTGGTCTGATTGTTGACATGACCTATAAGGGAGTTTGCGTAGTAGACGGATTATCAGGCCAAGCGTCTCTTGAAGTCACAACAGTATGCCTATTAAGGAATGGTGAATCAGTAATCAGACAAAATAAGAATGAAGATGCAATTTAGAGCACGTTGTTACGTATTACGAGCGACTCAATCGATAGATGAATCGCCTGATTGTTTTGTAAATGGACGGGATGTACCAAAGTCAAGCTAATATTGTGAATACAAGCTGACTAGAAGATTAGAGAAATATGCATACCTTGAAAGAACCATCAACACCGATGACTACATTGGGCTATTGAGTGAGACTACGTCACACAGCACGACTTCAAACCATTTCTTTCAGTAAGAACCTTATATTAACAGGATCAGATGTGCCAAGGGGTTATCAGACGTGCAAACCGTAAACATAAGTTGAGAGCTACCAGACTGTTAAGAGAAGAATGCCAAGACGCCGATACCATGGATACGAACCTCACAAAGACAAAGAATAACGAAATCAGCATATAGCAATGCACGAGCAAAAGCAATCTGTTGACTAACAGAGGTATATATCTGAAAGCTATATGTAGCAGGCTTTGACATGGCACGTTATATAAGAGGTTTAGTCGGTATCAAGACAAATACGGCAACTGTCCGAAACAACTTGTGAAGTAAAAAAGAAGAATAGGAAATAACCGCGCAAAAAAATGGGAGCGAGCACCGAAAAATCTTGTACGTATATGAAACATACAAAGCAAATGTTTAAAGCTGATATGCAACTTCATTTCCAGACAACTGTTAATGAAGAACTGAAGGCATTCCATAAAATATACTCTTTTAAGAAATCTGGAACACAACCAACTCACTCAGTAGAATCGGTGCACAATAAATGTCTCGGGCTTTTCCCGTGGTTGTCCACTGCGGATGGGTCGGCTTCGAAAACCAATAGGGCGCGTATTATGTGTATGGACGCATGGGACTACAGAATAAAAAGCAATATATTAGTGTATGATGAAGCTGAGAACTAACGTCCTAGACATGAAACAACAACTTAAGTCTATTCAGCGCACCAACGATGAACAGTCAATAAGTAACATAAGTGGATCGGTTTGTAGAAGGCAGTCAAAATACACTCACCGTGATAGCACAGTGTAGTGGACTCGATCCATCCGAGTCACCCAAGTTCGGGTCGGCACCATGGGCTAACAAATAGAGCGCCGCATCTAAATCGTTGTTACGAACTTTCATGTGTAACACCGAAAGCCCAGTCGCATCCTGAACATCTAAGTTTGCTCCAAGTTCACAAAGACGACGAAACATCTAAGAAGAAAGAACCAGAAACACATGGTATTGCACGTGTTTTTTACGAGGTGTGTAAAAGAGAAAACTGAAAAGGGGGAGTACTGATTTGAAGAACACAGGGTTATTAGCGTCCGGGTATCTTCTCCACATACACATTCAGTTATTAAAACAGAGCACTCCAGCGTATTAGTTTCTGATCCAGCCGGTGATCAGGAACTTCAAGTTCACTGACAGGCGAGATAATACAGATATTTTACCAAAAGAAAGGTTTAAAGGTCCAATGGTCATCGATGAAAAAATGTTCCCCATTGTGATGGGTAGTTAAAAGTAAGCTCGGGCATGGAGGCGCATGGTTAGGCTAAAAGCAGTACAACCAAAATAAAGTTAACAATCAGTTAACCCTAGTTGTAAACAATTCAACAGAGGCTAGATCGATTGTTTTGGCGTACCAGTCCGCATTCCATCAGTGTAATCACCATACTTCAGGGAATGTCACTTGACAAGATGATTCTAACTATAAAGCTAAAAAAACAGCACTTGAAAAAGTCATCTCTCACACTATCATCGATTTTGCAAGCGGGATAGGCGAGTCAATAAACAGTATCCTAGGATTATGTGTGAAAGGTTCTAGCGTCGAATTTGAGAGGCCCAATCTGGAATACAATCATCAAGCGTAGAAACTGATTCAAGAGGCGATTGAGGTTGAATTCAATTTCAACACTGGTTGGTAGAAATGTGCGCAAAATAGGAGAGAACTAGCACAATTATTCATGCAATAAGAGGCTGAATCAAAAACAAGAAACACCGATTAACTGGCACGTACGACGTTACCGGCTGATGATAAAATAGTACATTGCTTATCTTTCTCGATTTACACTTCACTAGTACCATATTGGTTATTGTCTGAACTCATTACGAAAAATAGAGTGGTCCTCTTCTAGAAAGCACCTACAGGAAAGTACCGAAATATATCTATGTTGAGAGTCTCTTCCAAGAAGTTACTTCTTGTGAAAATATAAATCCCTAGGTAGTAATAAAATAGTGTTCTTCAAAATGTAGGTGGAACTAAAACAAACAGTACAGATAAAACAAAATGGAAGTGCAGTGATAGTAACAATAATATTGGTGTACTCGAGACCACAGAACAAATCATGTAGAACCTAAAGGAAATACACACCACAAGACACTATAAGTATAGACATATATGCGCTTAATAGTCTCACAGGTTGTTGCAAGAGAAAGATTCTCGCATGTACGTCCCTGTCTCCGAGTCAGTCATCGAAAAACGTGATGGATGGCTTATAAGCGTCGGAAGAAAGAGAACGGAAGTAAATAAAGGGAAACTATAATTAGTCTGTTAGAGTGCAACCATATAAGCAGTGAACGCTGGAACACATTGAAACAAAATCCCATCAGATATATAGATTGAATGACCCATCAGACTGAGTTAGGAACAAAGTCACTCCTGGGGCGCCTATAATTCACTGAGAAGTGACATAACTTCGTCAGTCTCTAAGTAGGGGATTGCCGTGAGTTCCAGTTTTTCTGACGGCCCGTCTCAGCACACCTCTACTAAAAGCCAAGTCACTGTAACATACAAGCCTTTGTGCCCGTTTCTCGATGTGAGCGGATTGCGGAGTCGAATATGATGGGAACGACTTCGGGTTGGGATGTTCCACGAATTCTTCCTCAGAGGCACAACATCATTTATGCCTCCCAAGCCATGACTGCAGAATTCTTAGACTGATATAAACCACTCGTCACTAGGGTCCGAAGATCTCGTTCACATACTGATATGAGTTGCTTTGTGCCACCAAGCTAGTAGTCAGCTCAGTGTTGATGTGCATGGATTTACACCTTGTTGACATTGTATAACAAGTTATTTTCCATGGACCATCGGTCTTGACAGTTCATATTGTAAAGTCGCAACATCTTCCGAGTACCCTAGAACTTGCTAGGGTTTTGTGTCACCCGCGTAGAGCGAAGTCGGTGATGTGACTATACTGGATTGTTCAGCAGCAAGAACAATGAACAGCGGAGATGGTGAGGTGGATCTTTGCAGAACGCCGCCATTGTTAGGAACCACTCTGGTAACTGTCCGTTCACCTTTATATTGAATCCTCATGTCTGGTTAGACAATCCTGACAGTACGTGACTAAGTGCTCACCGGGGTCACAATAATAGAGTTTCCCTAGCAAGATGAAGGAATCAACTTTGTCATTGGTTTTGGGAACTTCAGGATGAATCATATCAAGGACTAATCCAGCGTCAGCAGGTTTGGTGAAAAAACTCACGGTCAATCAGCAGATTGGTGACACATGAACATCCTGTTCGGATGTCATGCTGTTTCTTGGTGGTAAGTTTGATGTCTTCAACTTCGGTCCGGAGATAGTGATCTAGTAAACTCTCATTTGCGATGGAGATCAATGAAGGCAACGCTGTCGAATAATAGTATGAACCTGTGTTATTTTGAATTTTTTAAAGGATTTCGACAGACGACCAAGTGGTAATGAGTGAATAAAAAAGTACTGCTAGCGGTTAACCAATGTTGGTATATAAGCAATACCAGGAGGCACTTTCACTGCTTATGAGAAATGCAGCACATGAATATACTTGTGGGCAAAAGGTTAGAGGTTTTTGAACCACTGGACTGGATTCGGCATTTGCCTGAAGGTCAATTGGAGAAATATCAGGTACAGTTGTACCGGGTTTTGTAAGGACATACAGCTGTCTTCGCTTAGGTCAGGTTTTTCTGTCACGCAACGGTGAGGAGGCCTCAAATCAAACTAAACGAGCTCGCCCCGTCATTTCCTGTTAGTAGTCGAGGAGCGCCAGTGTTTGTTAGATCAGAGAGAAACAATGGATGATGTTAGGAATCTCTGCTGGTCAGGAGCATTCATTGTTTGATTATAAACATCCGAGGTTTCTGAAATAGGCAGAATGTGTGAAATAGTGCTTCAGCGTTTTCGCTCATCAATACCTTGCGCGTCAGAAGACAACTGTAGGCGAGTATCTTTGTGTCGGTCAGGGCGTATAGTAATTAGGTTATTACCTCTACTGCGGTTGGCTTGTTGCAATGCAATTAGTTTCTCATGGTCAGCTACGACATGCAGAACAGTACGTGGCGGATACGGAAGAAGTGTACTAAGGGTAAGAGCTCTCTCATAGTCCTTGAATTCATTCAGCAAAGATATCAGGATAAGCCAACTGTTTAAAACTTTGAGCAATCATTTTCCGTGGTGCTCTTCCAAGTGGGCTAGCGTTGTAAAACTAACTGACTGGACAGAATTGTTGATCGACAAAAGATACGCACGAGTTCAATAGTATTCTAGGTGTGCTGGTATCTGTATCTAATGTGTGTAAACAGTTAATCACAGCGACCACCAGCGAAGTGGTGGACAGCAGCTCCGACCTAGTTCAGTCTCAACAACACCACGCATGCCGAGGAATCGAACCTACGACCCCTGAATAGGCGGTAGATTAGAATCCAGATCTAGCGGATGTGTTTGGGCCACAATCTACTATCTATTCGCGGGTTGTGGGTTCTATTTTCCAGTATGCTTGGTGCTGATAAGACCCAACTAGAGCGAAGCAGCTGTTCACCACTTCGCCGGTGGTCATTGTGACCAACTGTTTGCAAAGACTTTTCTCAACCCTTTCTGGGGCCGTAATGAATGATTGCTCGTTTGCAGGCAAACCATGAAACGGCTGATCGATTTCAGCCTATGATCGAAAGGAAGTGCAACAGTTCAGGAAACCAATGTATTTAATTTACGGTAACCGCTGGGGTAAATGAAAGGGGTTATTCCATGTTTCTTTTCTTTCGCATCGACAAGGTGAATCAGCTGTAGTCCTGGGGTTATATTTCGTATTGAGTGGCATGCTTGAGAAAATCTGTCTGATTGGCCAAAGCAAAGCGTGAAGTATTATGCTGACTGACGGAATAAGCCTCGGAGTTAGCAGACTTACAAGATAGTGTCACAGTAGCCAAAGGGCTGTGATGCGTGTCATCAGCGTAAATACGGTCAACTGCCTGTAGGGGGCGAAAATTGCTTACACTCTTCGGTCGGACTTATAACCTTTTTCTGTTCCTAGGTTCAGAAAAGTAAAGTGGAATAGGGAGTGCATCTTCGTTAAGGCTACAGCTATGGTGTTTATTAAGTAACATGTTTTGTAGCGTACTCCGGCTCTCTTCTGAGATGCTGATGATAACGCCTTACATTAACTGATAACTCGGTTGTTTTGTTTGCAAGGTGTAGGCATCTTCATGCTGAATGTTTGAATACAGACGTCGTTATTATTAGTAGTTATGTCCCTTTCTCTCCCCTTCTTTTTCCTTCTCTCTTCCGGTACAAGACTCGCTTTATTCATGACTGTGTGGCAGTCAAGTTCAGTGAGAGCCACTGATGTATTATTGCCAATGAAGATAATGTCTTCTGAGAACATGCCAACTATACCATGCGGGCACACCAATCTCTTTTAAAGTCTTACAAATCAAAGGCAGAACCAGTTCACAGGTTGAATCCAAGACAGGTTAGAATCCTATCGTCTTTGTGGATCCTCTTGTCACAGACTGCCCACTGTGAAGGCATGAGCGACTAAGCGATCGCTATACTGTAGTACGCAGTTCACCGCAGGTACACCTCAAACACCAAACAATGAGGCACACATACAAACAAACATAAGAATACTCAGATATCCGACAATCAGTCACAAGAATGCCTACAACAGTTAAGAAAAATAGTACAACGTATAACTCTAGAAGACCATTTCAGGTGGTTGAAGCATTGAGTATTACAACTTGCTCGTAACGTTGTATTATTCTCAATCCGTTTGTGAAATAAAAAGTAGTTCACCTTGTGGATACGGCTTGAAGAAATGAGACTAAACACAATATTTTCTTGCGAATTACACTCGAAGGTAAGTGGGTGGTCAGGGTCAGATGCGAGATGGTCTATTTTCGATGAACGGGTAGTAATTACCTCAAACAGCGAGACGTCTACTGAAGTCACCAGAACTCAGTAAATTGATTAGATTTGAGATAATGGTTCCGTTGCACTACATGATGTATTGTGTCGTCTTTCCCTTAGACAACGTTTCTTGAATGTATGTAATTACATGTATTGTATATACAGTACAGTCGAGTAGTGGAAGAGAATTGTTTTCCGTCTGTCCATCGCTTTTAAACGAAATGTGTGCAAGTCCACTACAGCAGTCAGCATATTCATATCTGCATGCACTGCGAAACTGTCAAAAACTTTCGAAGAACGGTGCTGGTGTCATAGATGGCGGTATCACCACGTCCTCACTCATCTGTTCGTAGTTCTCACCAGTGAGATCAGTGAATCACGTCATACTCTGCATCCCATTCCTACCGACAAGCGAATAAACGTTATAGGAATTAACTCATCAATCAGATTAGACACTTCAACGGTTTGATCACTTTCAAACAGAGGGACGGGAATATCACCCATAGTATACTCATGTGCCTCTGAATAAGTTAACTAAAATCCATAGCTATGGAAGCATGAATAAGTGGTTAGAGGAGAAGCCGTGTACAAAGCCCGATTCCTCTATACCGCCGTACCTAAAATGGACAATGTTGAAGCTGGGCTGGAAAAAAGGAGAATTTCATTTTTTCAAACCTCGTTCACACTCGAAGCAACATTTACAAGATACGGAACGTGGCAGAAAAGAGCTTTCAAATGCGACATCCAAATCTAACCGACGATAAACACGTCACTATCCGAATAAGCCTCGCGCAAACAGTGCAGTCGAACAGCTAACCGACCCTGTTGTTTGTTCGTCAGTGTCGCCACATAGCAACCACGATAAAATGGTGCGTCTTGTTTGAAGCCTCGCTAACCACCTACTAATGCAATAAAAATCATTACACCTCGTAGGGTCGGTAACCCTCCCTGGTAGTAGAGCACTTCCAACAGGTATACTTTTTGCACAAGGTCGAAAAACGATTGAAGTTTACCACCAAAATCACTGTATTTATACACGTGAGCGTTTATCACCCTCCTCGACTTTCATGCACTATCTTACCACAAACAACTGATATCAGGTTCGTATGGTGAGCTTTCGCTTTACGAACAATTAGGATGTCTAGAATTCGTCACCTACACAATTAGTTTCTATTGGATCTAATAGTGTCCTTTTAGTTCCCTACAGTCAATGCTGTCCTGATTGGTGCTTTTACTTCGGAAATTGTTTTTATTGGGAATGAATGGGTGATATTTCTCACTGATAAATCACGGTCGGCTTCGAGTTACACCCTTGAACAAAAATAAGCAGCAGCAGTTCATCTAGTGTTGTACAACACACACCTTCGTTTGTGAGTAGTATGGTGCGTATACTCCGGAATTAAACAGAACAATCTCCGCACGTCGACTGGGCTGCCACTGGTCCGCCATTTACAGACACTATCCCGCTAATGTCCCACGCGAAGAATTTTGCCTGCTAGGTTTCCTCCTGGGGTGGTTCATCCCTCTACACCATCTGGACAGCTCGCCACAGACAAACTGTCCACATCGGTGCCATGCTTAGTGTGGACGCCCGATCAAGATAGAAGCCAGCACGAGAGCTCCTGGCTGCGTGAAATTCCAAGTAGCCGGACTACAGATGCGCATCACCATGCCTGATTAATTCGCGAATGTACGCGCCATACTACTCACAAACGAAGATGCGTGTTATGCAAAACTAGTGTAGCCGACGCAGTTAGCTGGCACCTTACGCCTGCATAAATAAGCTGGTTTCACGATATCCATAGTTTTATGTGATCTTCGCCGAATAGTGTTGATTCATTCAGTCACCACGGCTCTATTTGGTCAGCGATCATAATCGGAGTAGCTACTGGGCTATTAACACCGGTCATCCAGATACAAAAACACGAACATACCTTAACACTATGACCTAATTCTGTTTTCAGTGTATAAATGTTTATGTCCTAATGTTTCCTCTAGACTATTGACTCAGCTCGGTGGGCAAGCGAACACTGTCTCTTGATCGCGTTAGTGTAGTATCTCTTCCAGATGTGACATTTTCAATCATACACCTACCAGGAAATTAGCAAAATGTCCTCAGAGAAGGGTATCCGGTCTAGAAGTATGCCCTACTGAAGCAAATCAATATAGTAAAGATAAAACGTAGCAGAGCAAGCAGACTGGAGTCTCAATTCGTAAAACGAAGGTCAGTGGCATCGACGACAATACACTAACCGTTGATACAGACGGTAACTGCTGCGGCACATGAAAAAAAATTCAAATAAAGATCAGGGAGGAAGAAAACGAAGGGTTGGGACATTACTGGTGTTCAAAAACAAAATTAGACAAACTCAAATGTTCAAGCTCAAAATGTTCACAGCTTGCAGACGAATAACTTGGAAGTGAAGATGAGATAGAAAATGTCAGGAGGTCTCGATTCTAGGTATAACTCTGGATATCCAACCATGACATCTGCAGACGGTTAGTGGACTCGTAGTCGGGCAAAGCAGTCAGATAGTTGAATGTAGTTGAGATGGCATCAACTATCGGCACGAACAGTGTACATATGAATTGAAACAACCCAACCTCTCTTAAGGACACTTCAGTGATTGAACAATCGCGTTGATTTTAGCCGGGTGGCATGATTTGTCTGATCAATGAGCTGCATATAAATAGTAACTTATACAGTCTAGTAAACGTGGGATACGTCTTCATGAGAAGAATCAAAGACTTAGATAGTGCACGGTATAGATTTGTGCCAAAAAATGATCGTAGATGCATAAGCTACGGGTCTACAAGCAACAATGACGACTCCGACAGAATCGTTCGAGATGATTTTTTCAGCAGTGATTGTTTCAATTCGAAACGGCACAACTTAGGTTGACCAAAACTGGTACGAATCATAACCTCGACGGCAAATCAACTATTCAAAGACAACTTCTAAATAATCCAGTTTTGCAACAATGAAAGCCGCTCTGAGTCACAAATAAGTCAGGCCGGCAAAACCAACATTCGTAATTTTACACCCACTTCAATTCAGCGGGGTTGCGACTACTCAAAATCAGTGTTTCAAATTCCAAGCTGTGTTGTTGGTACAAGTGTAAGCGAGTCATGTGATTAACTGTATCCATCAAACTAAGGACAGAAGGCCAGGCCAGAAAGAAAAACAAAATGGTCCGGTTTGAAGATGAACGGTACAGACAGTAGACACAAGGTCAGTCAAAATCAATACACACGGTCGGAGACCAACAAAATAACTTTAATCACGTCTGGATTCTCGCGGTTGTGTGGAGAAAATCGCCAGTCTGTTCAACAGGCAACCAGAAAAGTGGGACGAGGACGATTAGCGAAAGTGTTACAACGATGCAAGAAAAAAAAACTGCAAGCACAGTTTGTTCGGACTAGAAGTATTACAGTAAGACTAGAGTGAGTAAACGGACGCGATTTCACAAGTTCCGAGAAGCCTTGTGTAATATGATCCAACAGAAAGCCTACAGGGAAATAATTAATAATTATTTTGCATCAGAAAACTGTCAACGCGGATCATTTTAACACATGACAGATGAAATATAGAACATCTGTAGTGCGGACTAAGCTGAGCAACACTCAAGCAGAAGATTCGAATGATACAGACCGGTTATGCAACGGGATGATGAACCAATAACTTCAAAACGAAGTGTGACGAATAAGGATGTACTGACTCTATTTTTGAGATTCACTCGTATGTGGGTAGCGCTGAACAACAAGCAGTCGAGGCAACATAGTCGCACCAGCTGCAGAACACAGGTCGGTGTCGAATAAAAGAAATGAAAGCCATAACGACTCTCAATAAAGTGTAGCAATCACGTGAAACGGAGATCATATATCCCAGACAAACTTATGAAACCACCAGCTTTATCAATACTTCTTTTCCCTTCAAACCTTTGGCACTGACTTTCTGGGCTGAAATACCGGCACGCACAGTGCACAAAAAGAAATTACAAACAGAACGCGAATGTTTGTATGTTCAAAAAATAGCCGCTACAGAAGTAAAAGTCCTCTCCGGAGTAGACAATCGTCTTTCCGAATTAAAATAATCAAACGTATAAACAGAGTTTCGCAAAAGTTCCAGAAGACAATTGAACAACAGCTCTTATTTGTGGTTGAATAAGACGATGCTTGAGGCACTATCAACACGATCTACGTCTTATTGTCTGAAGAGTATAATTAGATATGCCGACAGCCTATCGAATGTGCATTTATAAGGCACAACAAACTAAACTAACGGAACGATTGGTTACATGTGTCAGAGGCAGAACCTTCGACACTTAAGGTTGGACCATTAGGTAGTGCTTTTATTTCCGCGCACGCTTTAGGGTACTGGTGTAGCACGGTGTATGCATGGTAAGGATAACATGACCGTGACCATGGAAGTCGCAAGCTTTGCAATAATTTCTTTAGACAACACACAACCGGATTGTACAGCCGAATGGTGATAGATTCAGCCGTGGCCAACATGGGCCATTAGACTGGTTCGAGTTGGCATGATGAGACCCCATGAACAATATGAAAAGCATATTTAGAATCAACGTGGTTGTTAGCGTATATCACATGTGAGGTTACCGTATTGCTACTTGTTTTGTAAACTACATTACAAAGCCAATCTGGATGACGTCATTTGATCAGTTCAGATAAACATCTCGCTGTGTAACCTAAGTATTCCGTCGTACAACATAGCTGAAAAATCAGTATGCAAACAGTGACTGGCAGTAGACAAGTAGTTTATCCTTCAGATTCAAGTTGATCAGTTTTAGTAGTGAATCAGTCAGGGGATATGGTCTCTAGGAGTGTTTTCCTGATCAAACAGTAAAAACAGTGGTGGAATTACTCAGCTGATAAGTCGCCTCGGGAGAGAATCTGAGGAAACAGTGATTTCCTCTCAGCAATGGAGATGAGATACAGAAATGCTGGAGGAATCTTAAGGCGGTTCATTACGAAATGAACCGGGTATCCGTTTCCTTGCAGCACAAGGTTTGGTACAGCGTAAAACATATCTTAAGATCAATATATTTATTTTGACAACATTGTATCACTAAACCAGAAAAGAAACCTCGTCCGCTGCCTGGCTAAAAAAACGTTTTAAAAATCTGCTTCAAGGACAGTAATGATGAGGACAGGCAGTTCTAAACAGTTCATCTACAGAAGATGGCTGTCCCAAATTATATGTTAATATGAACAGGAAGATTGATGGAGTAGTCACG
Organism: Paragonimus heterotremus; assembly: GCA_013368495.1. Lineage (NCBI taxonomy): Eukaryota > Metazoa > Platyhelminthes > Trematoda > Plagiorchiida > Troglotrematidae > Paragonimus > Paragonimus heterotremus. Next base: position 64,991 of record LUCH01002005.1, on the reverse strand, counting down.
AAGTTACAAACAACACCGACCAAATCAGCGCATCTCTCGTTTTTGTTCAAAAGTGCTCACGTGGCTGACCCTATCGTTAAGAAATTCGGAACTGCTGTCAAACATATGCATTTTGCTGCCTACTTACAGAGTATTTTTGTATATCCCACTTTAATCACGACTTTACAGTTAAAATAGAAATGGTCTGTTGGTAACGCATCCTTATGAGAACATCAAGTTCGGTGTGGGACAACCCACGTAAGCGGTGTGTGGTTTATCAAATCGTGTATGGGTATCATCCGAAAATGTTACATAGCGAACTGACGAAAGCTTGAGAATATGCCCTTGTTCAGTTGAAACCAATCGTTCCATTAGTGATCCAGGATTTTTTTCGCTCGATCAAATGAATTTTTGGAATCCTTTCCGAACAGGTCAGAGATAGTGTTCTGAACATTACGTAAGCAATCGCCATTTGTCAGTTAAAGTCATCATTGGGTGATCACACAACATTTGTGACGGCATTGAGGTTTTCAGGACCATCCGCTGATAACACAGCCGAGCATAGCAGCTTATCCAGCGTTAGCGTGTTGCTCTGATTGGAAAATCGCGTCGCACAGTTCTCTTCATATTTTGGAGTAGACAAGGATGCGCGACCGTGTCATTTTTGTGCATGTTAAATGCACTACGCCATGTCATCTAGACTTGAAAATCGTCTTGTTATCAGTTTAGCAACATATTGGGATTGCTGACAAAAAAAATAACTGACCTATTTTACGAGACCAAAAAATGCGAAGTAAAATACTTCATAAATGACTGCGGTGCACGATTTCCAGAAGTTTTAACTAATCGTATTGTAATTAGTCCCATGAAGAATCATCGAAACCTAGCTTGGTTCGCATACTGTCCTTCAATGAAGCTCCTTTTCATTCCTCTTGATAACTTCAAGACAACACTTCAATATGGTCTTGACAAAGTAATCGAGCGTAAGTGGATTCACATTATATCGTTTCTGTTCCATATTAACATTCAATCCAACCCTAGAGTCATCTTTATATACTTTTTGGGTAATTATGTTCGAAGTTTCCAAATGAGTTTAGGTACAGACTATAAGATGGCCGGTCTAGCATGTGCACTCCGTGAAGCGCTAACCACATTTTTATCATGTGAGACATTCGCACTTGAGTAACATCATGTTGGGAACTGACACTGGTTAGCACATATGATACAATAAATGGCAACAAAAATTGCTCAATGTGTAGGCAAGAGGAATGGAATTTTCTTGGTCACTGGACAATGTATGTAGCTATGAATGCGCTACAAACCTTCGGTGCCTATATGTCGTTGAATTATTAGCCAAAGCACGTCACCCTTTTATAGCGTTCATGTCAGCACTATCTCCATGTATCAAGACAGCTTAGACTGAACTTCTACTTGTCAATAAACACAGTGAATTCCTACTAGAAGGTCCATTTAATATCAACTTAAAAGTGTGTTGCATGTTTATGTGTGAGGGAAACGGGCTTCCACATTCAGTAAACGGGGTTGTCGGCTGGCTTTTGCTGAGGCTCCCAGCACAAATGTTTTATTTATTGCCAGTCTATAGACTTTACACTTGTCCCGCTGAGATTACGCTAATGATCGTCCTCCTTCACTATTACCCACTCACGTAGATGGACAGTACGTTTTGTCTTTCGAGGGCACAAACTCAAATGTGTAGAAGTCGAAATCCGACATTTCTCAACTTCACTAAACCGCTTACCTCTTTCCACCTGGGAAGCAGAACAAACTTCGTTTGACTCACTGTGTGCTTCCATAAAACTGACGGCTGCTTATTCGTTTTGCACTACTGATTTGCCAGAGCAGATCCCACATGATCATCATCATCAACTATGATAAACACGAAGGGGCATGTGCACGGGTCTTCGTGCACTTGAGTTTGCCTCGGGGTGGGCTTCAGCATGTGCAGTTTCAAACGTGCAACGTAGGACGTTGGTCTATCTCATCGGTGGTTCTAGGATGCATGAACATTTCACCTAACAGGTGTAAGGTGCTGCCACAGACATGTCCAGCTGGGGTGCAGCCGATGCCTTCCTTGATTATGCTGGGGATCATATTTACGGAGTCGACGTAATTTGTCTATATGAATGAACTTACACTTATGTCGGGAGTAGCTCCGTAATTATTCTGACTATATAGGAAGGACCAAATGGCCATCGAAAATGTGCAGTCCGCTAACAGGTAGCGACGTTGATTAGTTAAACACTAGAAGCAGGCGCTCCATTACCTACGGATAAAGAACAATCTGCAATGGTCACATAAATATGGGGCAGGGTGAATACACTGGAGAATCTCAACCTCTAGGAAACCGGAATTATTCAGTGCTCTCAGGCGTGTAGACAATGAAATGAAACAGTTTTAAACTAATAGCTGTTCGGGTTAAAACTAAAAAGAAATGAACACTTAGAAAACTAGATGGAAGACCTAAAACAAAGTGAAGAATTGTATAACATTCTCGCTCACCCAAACACGAATAATGTTTCAACAGAGGAATCCACGGTCAATAGGTGCACTCACTTTTGTGCTATGAGCAAGATGTAGCGGATAGGCCGAATTGTTCATCTGCGGGCAATTAAGAGACTGAGGGCAACGGCGGTAGATGAGTTCAACACACCTGAAATCAATTGGCAGATTGGTTTCACAAAGGACAGAGGACACATTAGAACAAAAAGTAGAGTAAAAGAGGGAAGCAAAGCATAAAAACATAATCTCATGCTAGTCACTGATGCAGTTCATGTTGAATAATCGGTTCAAATGAATCAAGTCCGCCTTAGCTAAACCAGATGTACACCATATGGCCCTAAGGTAGCGTACTGTGACTACTGCAGCTTGTGATAAATCACTGAGTTACAAACATCTCTTAAATCTTATTTCTGTTTGTCTGAAATGGCGATTTTCTCGAAACTTCCAACTTCTCACAGTATTATTGAGATGAGTTTGCAGTCGGAAGAAGTACTTTACAGAACATGCACCATCGTGTAAACAATGGTCGCGGTCTTAGTTTAACGTTCAGTGAAATGAATAACATAAGTAGTGCACAAAGAAGTGAACGAAGCCAGCGTAATCACTGAACATAGTATGTTAGCCATCTGTCAAATTACGAGAGTCTGTAAGTTGGGAGGAACAAAAAAAGTGTAATACTCGGAATTAGGGAATTCCATTAGTCCAAGAAATCGTACTCGAATTGAAACCTCTGAAGCAAGTAATGAAGAGAAGGCCTCGTACGGGCTGCACTGAGCATTTTTCATTCATAAGACAAAAAGCCGTATTCATAGACGTGTTGTAAACCCCTCTAAACGATACGCTGGTTCGTCCTAGCTATCGTAATTCGCTTGGCAAATTCAGATTCTCGCCCCGGTAAATATTAACACGAAAATCTCGGTCCCGAATAGTACCGCGACTGTCTCGTATTCGCTCCCAAGGCAACCCAAAAGACGCGTTCAGAATATAGAGCTCTGTTCCGCACCAAAACGTGTGCGTGTGCGATTAAGACGACAATTTCCAAATCAATTATAGGGTACATAATGTTCACACATTCCCACCAAATCATAGGAAAGAGTCAGGTTCGCACGTATGCTTAGCGGTATAACAAATCTCAGCCGATTTGATCAGTTTCTCACGACGGAGGCGCCCTGGGACGGTAACAGGGTGGGCGCCCTAACACGGCGTAAAACAGGATTAAATTAATCACAATCTGTCATTGGCTGATCATAATGGCACCTGCGAAGTCAAACTGTAGGCTGATTGGTGCAATACAGAATAAAGAATATGGCAACTAACAGGGAGTGCAACATTGAGGCTTTTCGTCTAATCCTCACGTGCTATCTAAACACAACGTTTGGACTGGTCTCTTGTTGGATCTCTCATTGTGTCGGGGTTTGGATGTGATGAATCACGTAGATTTTCGTCACAAAAAGTTTTTGTCTTGAGAATAAGACCAACTGAATTGGCCAACTGCTAGACGGCGTAACACAAGCGAAAGTGGTTGGGCGTTCAAATATGACAATTCGGTCGTGCCTAATGTGAGGTCAATGGTGCAGTGGTAAACACGGTTACCTCATGAAAACGTGGCCGGAGTTCTAGTCCCGGCCGTGGCAAGGATATGCACTACTGGCGAGCACTAATGAGAGCGAAACTCGAGTCGTGCTTCTTTTCGAAAGGAACCGACTGGAAAGTCTATGGGAATACGACAGCTGCGATCAACTGTGGGTGAGGTTCAACTTGAAATTAACATAGTTTTATCCCAAATGACTGACGATTGAATACAGTTTGTTCGTGCCACGCACAAAAGAAACAACATTACACATCGTTGCGAACCCGTCAGTCGAAGCAACAGTTTAATAAGGCACTCAGCATAGTAAGTTTAGGTCTGAAACATAATCCAAAGTGACATAAAAGACAACTGACCATGCCTAGAAACAAAAGGACGGCGTGTCAGGTCGACATACTCGATTGAGTCAGCAACCACGGCCAACTGCAATGGCAGCTCGCCAACGCCAACAAGAGGGTCCGCACCAGCATTGAGTAACTGCTCTACACAATCGAGTGATGGGTCCTGGCAGGCGATATGTAATGCGGTATTTCCGGCCCCGTTCACGGCATTCACGTCAACTTGATGGTCTATACAAGCAAGCAGCGACTGTGTAACAGGAGAAAGAAATCGACAGACGATAAAAAATTTTACTTGAAACATAACTTTCAGCCGATCGTTTTACTCTCAAAGTTTTCGACTTAACACTTCCTAAGTTTAAATATCTATCTGCGGTTTACTTGCACGTCCGAGCAGCTCTAATCAATGGGTATACTTTCAGGGCGAAAAGGTGTGTAAATATAGATTACTTAACAATAATGTAGCACACAAAAAAGACTAAGAGTAACTACCTTTCATGTGGGTGCTCCCCACTAGCCTGTCTGATATGGCTGAAGTTCCGATCAACATAGCCCCTAGATCAACACAGCACGCAGTTTAATATACTATTATTAGTACCACAGAGACAGAGTGTGAATCGTTTAGAGATTGATCCTGAGGAAGTAAATGTTAGGCACTGCTGATGGACAAAACCCGTAGTATTGAATATGGTCAGAATTATGATGCACGCTTAGAAAGTGAGACCGTTGTGTACAGAATTAGAGAAGGTGATACGTATCGACTATGGAAAAAAGAAATTAAGCTACTCGGAAGGTTACACTTGTAATAAACAATCTGACAAGTAAACTTGGAAGAAGTTCCTCACACAGTAGATACTATGGCGGCGACGCAGTAAACGAGGAAATCTACTGACAATCGTGAAATCCTATTTGGATGCATGAGTGTGCTTGAGTTAACGACAGGCAAATGAGCCGAATAGACAAAAGATCCGGGCAAAGGCACGACATAAACAACACACGCCTGATGGAAAGAATTAGGAAAGTGATGAAACTGACCATCCATTGCTTAAGGGCAATAATTTGGTGCAGTATGCCAACATGACAAGTAGATCACAAACTGCATGTGGCAGATCGCTCACTCCACTTGAACCCCGGATGTGCATTACGCAAAACTGGTTAACAACTGGAATCTAGTCTAATAGAGCGCCTTCAGAGATGCTGTTGAGGCCAACATCCACTAGAATAACTGTTCATCTTTCAAAGTATTTTGAAAAAATGCAGAAGAAACTGTGTGCCATGGTAAGATGAAGAGTAAAAATTCAAACTGAAACTGACCAAACAAATCTAACCAATAACATATTCGTGGATAACAAGCAGGATACCGATTAGGTTGAGGGATGCGTAGGTCTAATTTTTACCCTGCAACGGACCTTGGGACATCGACACACAGAGTACATTGAGCAAAGGCTGATTCGTATGGAGTGCCTTCCGTAACTTCAAAGTGCTGATTCAAGACTGGGGCGATTTCATTCCCGCGCCCTTTATTGCGAGCAAACCGCTTGAGCATGCGGACAGGTAAACATACCTATAATATAGCTGGCGAGATATCAGTGGGGAAAACAAAGACACATGTTGTCTTTGCCAACCTGCGTCATCGGCAGAGGCAAAAGACGTCCAGCCATCGTTGGAAAGGAAGGTATATAATGCCTGTGCGAGTTATGTCTTGCTGTGTAGTTCAGAAATGTCATTGACCATCGTTGTTTCCGTCGATTTTACTAAATCAAGTGGACTGATCGCGGGAGCAATTCGGCCGTTCGCCAGCGTACATTGCATAATGCTCGAGATGGCGATCAGTTCGTCAACTAATCACGTTACATACTCTGTGATGGTTGGATCATGTAGTGCGTACATAACCTGCGCGGTTACCGCGTCATGCATCATATAATGAGACCATTAACAAGTGAGTAAAGCTGTGTGGTGATAAATCAGCGACGTGGTCGTTAAATAAGAAAAACCAGCTGGAGTCCTCGTAATTAGTCAAATCGCTGGCTACAACACTATCCGAAATGATAACGGGCCACAGCCAATGGTGTACCTACATTCATGCCGTAGACTTAGACTTGTTTCGTCAATTCTTATCCCTTTTGACACACCTTTTCTTACTCCAGGTTACCCTATGTCGCAGTTTCACTGAGTGGTGGCCCGAGGCATACTGCCTCAGGGTCAAGCCTATGGCCTTTATGAATGAGTCAACTACACCAGAGCTTATACGAACCACTCAACTGGTATCTCATTGAAATCTAAATTCTGCACGTTTTACATGCACGTGACATTTCAAGAACACTGGCGTATAAATGCGAGACCCTCACAGAAAAACAACAGATAATTCACACTCACAATCCACAACCCACTGATGTAAGACAACTGAATCAAAACACGATCGTTTGGGGTTTTTAGTATCATTATGCTACATCCATACTGCCGCATATAAAAAATTTGGTCACGGAATCAATTTGGGAACCCGAATATCTTCGTGTGGAGTTTCGTCATGGTGATGAGCTGATCGACACAGAGCACATGGATTACGTTGTTCTAACTAGTGTTGTGACCGCATAAGACGATTGGCCTGAGAATTCGTTTATTGCGCAAACTTCCGTATAGGTCATGTCAAAAATCAAACCACAAACGCGTACACTCATTTGCACATCAGACATACATTCACATACATAGGGTGAAAGTACGTTGTCATTCGCCTTGGTGGATCTTCTGCCATAGCGCGTCCACACTATTCCGATAGTCTATTCTTGTCCATCGTCTTCCTGGCGTTCAGAGATTGCCCTTTTGTTCCTGAATGTCGTCTGTGGGTAATATGCTACTCGTGAGTAGTATACTACTCACAACGAAAACTGTCTCTCATACAACACTAGTACCTCTGTGGAATACACGCCAACATATTGAACAAATCAAACAATCCAGCTGGTCATTAAGGGGTGTGAAACATATTTCCATAAGGCACGAAATGCTACTATAAGACTGTGTTCATGATCACAAGTATTCGGATTGACATTCTGAAACGTTTCGCACACCACCTAGACAATACAGAATACAAAGATATTGGCAAGGATAGTGTAAGTACGTATGACCGTCTACTGTGTAATCAAAAATACGTCCGGATCTACTAACAAAAAGAGTGCATAGTGATTTATGGTTCACAGGCTTTGTGTGCTTGTGGAGATGTGCACAGACTCGTTGTAGTTGAACGCTATTGCCTATGTCGATTAGTTTGCATCAAACGGGATGGTCACGTGAGAAACGTGACCGGTTGGCATCGTGTACTTGAAGAAAAGACTCAGAAACACGACCAACTAGATGAAAAACAGAAATGCGTTATTTGTGACGGCTGGATCATACGCCCCACAGAACAGCAGATCGCTAACTGCGCTGAGATTACCCGTCGAAATCACGCATTCCCTCCTTTTCATACATAACTCTTAGTGATTGCCTCTAATTGTTATGGAAGTGAACGGCGAGTGAAATCAAGAAACAAAATAAATGACGCAAAAAGAATGAAACAATTAGAACATGATGCCCACCAACAACCCAAAATATTCCTCAGCAGGTTTAATGAAGCCGGAAATTTCGATCTGACGCAAGTCAGAATCGCGGGGTTACTGATTGTAGTTGACAGTCAGTTACTGCGCTTCATATAAAGACATTAGGGTAACGTGATCAGCAGGCACAAGCAAAAGGGGTTGGGAGTCCGGATATGAAAATTTCATTGTCTAATGTGCTGTAGTAGTCAATACGCCTGTCACAAAAAAACGACAACGTCGTGGTAAGGACAAGAATTATCGAAAAGGTCTAATCGGAGTGAAACTAGAGTTTAGCGTTGCTTTTCGAGTAGAGGTTGGCTGGGAAGTCTATCGGAAAGGACAAACTGTCATCAAATGTGATTAATCTTCAACTTGTAACAAGCATAAAATAATTTAGAGAACAAGGATCCGCAGAAACTGCGGCATATCGTCATGAGTGACAGCGTCATCTACCACAAATGTTGATTTTCCTTGGGCTACCAGCCTGCAAGTAGAAACGTCCTACAGAAGCAAGCTTTTTCGTCGAACCTTTCACATCGGAGGACGAGATCATGTGATCACCGGTCTGCGGCTTCTAGCCCGGAGAATAATAGTTTGACGGGCGTAAAACATGGCTAAGCTCATGAAGAGCCGGTTGACAGCAATTTATTTGCCAGATGTTTCTTCATCTGCATTTCCACGAGGGGTCATCGATTGGAGTTAACAGACAGTAACTGTGTCTCCTCTCGAGGCGATCGGGCAACTTGATCATTACTCACAAGCGAAAGTGGTTTTCACATATG
>LUCH01002005.1:35447-53906 GCA_013368495.1 Paragonimus heterotremus | reverse complement strand
GTGTGGTCTACCTGAGACCAGGTCTGATTCGGAGAAGGAGGGCATCATGTATAGCAATGTTGCGCACGATGCCTAAAACTTGTGTTGGCTAAAAATAACATGCTTGGCGCACAGCTGCAGCAATCGATCGCTATTATCCAAGTGATGTGATGTTATTCCAAACCTGCCACTTAAACGAGACTCAGCTCCACCAAGGCGACCAATCCGAGCGTTCATATAAAACGTGAATTTATTCACGGAACGCTTGGTGTGAACCAACAGGATTCTCAACACACTAAAACCTACACATTGTCAATATATTGATAATTGCACATTATTTCTGGATTCGACGTGTTAAGTACGTACAAAGCTTGACTATACACTCTTACACCCATACACAATGCGTCATATGATGGCAAAAAGGAAGCACTACACGGGCATATTCATTTCATTCACTGAAAGGTGTTCTTCAAGTTAAGAAACCCTTTTAAAATTGTCCCACGCTGATTTTTGCATTGCATTCAATTTCGAAATAAAAGCGAAGCTTTCACGTTACTCAGTTTTCTCTGCATATCGAACGGTTGATTCCAAGAGCTCTCTGATAAACTCATTCACGGTCTAAATGAACTGATAAGAATATATTGTGGCTCGAGCTGCCGTCCGTCATAATAATGAAATGGAGTATCTTGGAACAAAAATACAAAAGAGGGCAAAAACGTACAGAACACGGCTAAACAGAAGTAGAAACGTTGTGGATGCAAGTAAACTAATAAGAACGGCATGCTGCATTTTGACAAAGAGTTCCCAGTTGGCGATTGCAGTAATCATCAGATCCCCGCATCGTACTTCGTGACCACATGGTTGTCTGATCACCCACAGTTTTACCCAACAGTTCGTGGTCTCATTAAACAATGTCTAGTTCGGTAAGCACTAAGTTGACATGAGCAGTACGTGAACCAGCCATCTCATACTATAAATCCTTGCCAGTTGCCCAAATCACACTTGATGTAGGCTTAGTCCCCGAGACAACGACAGCCAAAAACAACAAGTCCGTTGATATCTTCTTCGCAAACAGACAACGTTTCACAACCAAAAAGCAGAAGAGACTGTACTAAGGTATTTTATTTTTTTCTACATCAACAACTACACAACTTCCCGGAATAAATACGATAAATAGAAGTAAAGACAATAAACGTCTTCGATATTCCCGATGATATATCATCAACAATAGTAAAAGCTGACGAGATAGTTCTGCCCAAGAACGCAGTGGTCAACATTCTCCAGCGGACAATCTCAAGTAAACAACATGGAAGGGGGAATTCCATGATCATGAAGTTGCACTTAGTACTCTGAGAGTGCAACGCGCATTTCACATGGACGAGCTCGATCATCCACCTTGTTCAGCATGATCTGTATATCTCTGACAAAGGCGCCGAACAGAACAGTCACCAGCGTACTCCACGCCGGTCAGCTTAGTGTGAGGAAGAAACACTACAAAATCCACTAAGTTTATTGACATACCCTCGAGAATATCGGAGACCGAGTTGACGAATACCACTAAAAATGGTGAACACGCGAAACAGTTGTTCATAAACTCTCAACCTTCTTGAAGAATGAGTGAGTGGTCTTAATAGATTCAAGTATTTCTTCGCAACTTCGCAAAGACAGCTCCAGAAAACGGTACGAGCAACCAAATCAAAGACAGCGTTTACGCCTAAAAATATCAGGACTGTCGATTGCACGTAGGAATGTCAACAAAATAGGACCAGACGCAGAATGAAAATGTGATTTTAGCATCATCGGACGGATCGGACTTCTGCCTGTTCATGTATAGAGTTTTCCCTGTGTTCGGTGAGCCAACGCGCTGCAAGGCCAGTAAGCACTCTAGGCGCAGCAGAGGCTAGACTGACTTCCCTGTGATTATCGCTGCAGGCTTTCCGTCTTAAAGAGGGACTAACCGGCAACTAGCATCAACCACGAAGTACCTCTTCAATTCTGATATCCGCCTACCCACCACTTTGGAAATGGGAAGGACAGAAGAGACATCGATCTGGAGCTTTGTAACACTCAGAAGAATCAAGTCCAGGGCCACTTCCGCTTCCGATGAAGGGTAGTCTTGGATAGAATAACTAACCAATCGAATTCTGCCACCCATATAAGCCGGTTGACGCCAGATGAACTGTTCCTCAAAATGCTTGGCCCACCTTCTAAGTCGGTGCGATTATTCACCGACAAGTGAATCGTCTTTTTAAATATGATTTTACATATACCGACTCCACGACCAATACAAATAAACGGGGACGATATACTGATAATCCCGAATAAAAAAGCTCACACGATCTCTTTCGCTTGTTCGTCCAAGCCATGTTCGTGACCTTCGTTCAGGGTTTTGGTTCTGAGCGGTCGCTGCCATATTCAGAGCCGGATGGAATCAAGCGAAGCTTGTTTCCAGGGTTTGTTAAGATGACGTTCAACCTGTCACAAATGCATAATTCTTCGGATTCCCACTACAGCTTGACCTCGAGATTCACCTTCGGTGTCGGTGAAGACCCTGAGAAGAAATGCTCAGATTGACATCAATCTAGAGGTCATGTTAAGTGAATAACGATGTGAGAATCGTATATTCGCGTCGCCAAGACAAGGCACAAACTACGCCATAGACTTAGGAGAGTACTCGCTAAAGCAACTTGTTCACTTGCCGGATGAAAAATGTGAACATTAGAAGCGCCCATGTTTCCCAGCTATTTAGGTTTTACATATAACTGCCAGCCGAAGGGACAGTAAAGGTAGAAAAATTGGGCGCAAAACAGAGAAATTAGTAATCGTCGAATAATGTAAGGTTATTGTAAGAAGATGGATAACTTTTGGTATACCTGGTTGCACATAATACGAGGGAGGTTGTCTTCAGGAATTCACTTAGAATTACAGACTCAAAAGTCTGACATGCGAAACAAAAGATGAAGTTTCCTTGGGAGACCGAAGCTGAAGAAATGACTCGAAAGTCTGACTGGCTTGGCAATGAGGGCGGACAGTGAATTAGAGATTGATGCCTGGTTCTGGCTACTGCTGTGTGCATTACAGATAGTCAAAACCATATCAAGTTATGGATTGATATAAACAGTTATTCGACCGTACTGAATAAAGGCCGGTGATCACGGTCACTCGCTGGGTGTCCAGAGTAAACTTTGGTACAGGGTATCTTTTCTAACCCCCTTTCGTCTATTTCTGTCCGCATCACAGCCACAGCCATAAAAATAGTTACGATGTGTGCTCATAAGATAAAGTCTTTCTACCTAAGCACCTCCAAATAATCTACAGCCTTATAAGCGTAACTTCTTCTCGTCTGGATACTCCTATATGGTTAATTGGACACGGTTGAACCTAGCAGGACTGAAGTCCCGGTCAGTGCAGACCCCCGAATGGATGCAAGCAAGAGTCTAATCACTGCTTCGAGGTGGTAGAGTAGGTTAGGATAGCTGAACATGTCGGTAGAACAGATCTTTGATACAACGGTTGAAGTTATTATTTGACCTTGGACTCTTTTACCACCTCCAACAGTACCTTTCTCCTTCCTTCACCTGTTTTAGTTTCTCGCCTATTCTCATCATCCACGAGATATTTGTCACACTTTGATATACATCTACAACATCGTACAAAGGTCTCTTAGTGAATTCAACCACTGGAAAGGGATCGTGTGGGCAGTAAGAGATTCTCGTTTCACGGTGCTAGAGGAGGAAAAATCAACTCTTCGCTAAGGCCTGGTCACGTGACACCAACAACGTCCTCCCGATAATAGACTAGAGGGCACTACATTCTTATCGAACTGGGAGCAAGAAGGAGAACAGTGTTCAGTAAGACTCGAATTTCCGGATCTTTATCGAATGATGATGGCGACACAGCTCAAGAGATTCACATGCTTTTTGTTATCCATGTAGCTGATATGTTTCTTTAGATTAGCTGTTGTAATTTTTATTTTTCTAAGTCAATAAGGAACTGATCCAACCTAAAAACGTGAATAAGTCGACACCCCAACAGCAACCTTTTAAACACAAGCCAACAGTGTCAACTATATCTTCCTTAGTATTCTATCTGACGACAAACGAAGTTTTCTGCAGTTGTACACTGCACTTGTCGTTTTTCGTCTTGAAGTGCCCTATCTGCAACAAAACCGGATTCAATTTTTGCGAATTCCCTCTTGAGTTTTGTATCACACAGATCTTCCGGAGGTTATTCACATATCAGTAAGATATTCTTCTTGCGCAAACCCTTGTATGCATTTGAAAATAACATTTTGTACGTTGGTTGTGATGAAACGAAAGGATGGTTTATCACTCTGATACGTTACGGAGGATGTTCCGCTTTCTTAGTAGAAGGGATGTAGATGCTCAATTGCACTGTAAATTGATCTCTGACTTCGACAACATTCCACTAAATTATGTTGTTTTTGGAAATATATCGTCCTGAGAGAGTTAAAAAACGTGAAAACTGGACAAATCTGCCAAACATTCATAAAAGGGTGGGCGCAGAACTGTTTCGGAAGGGCTGTGCACCCGGTAGCAATAGTGTAACGCTCCTTTATGACTGATGAGTCTTAGAAGAGTTAGTGTTGTCCGTCCCAATCTGTCTTGTATATGCCAGATTTAAAACCATTAAGTGCTGTATGTAAACTATGACTTGCGTCATGGAGGAGCTTTATTCGCGTTTCTTTTGCAATGTCAGTGGTCGGACGATCGCGTGTTGTCCACTTCGTAGTTTTTATCTAAGCACAAGTATTCAAGTTCATTGTGCAAATGTTCACCTGCTGCACGGAAGAGGAATGTCAACACATGAAAATCCAACAAATAACTCCGCTTGTTTCTTTTGGGTTTGAACGATCACTAAAAAAACAAACACACTGTAGCACTACCTATGTAGGTAAAACGTCGGAGAAAGGTAGAGTGAGTCAGAATGTTGTACACGAAGATTACTGAACAAACAGAACAAGTAAAAATACATTTTTTCGAACATAACGCTAACACCATCAATGTTCTTGCGTGATTAATGTTTTTCTAAATCAAATAGAATGAGACAAAATTTTGCACGTGGAGCATCGTCTTCTGAGTAACCATCACTGGCAATCACCTGCCGTGTGAAAGTTATGGAACCAATGCACTTTCTAAGTGATGGTATTCGTGGTCGTTCAACACTGATGAGAGAAATAAGCGCTAAATAGAGTCAGAACTAGAGTAAGTGGGTGGAGGAGGTGCCACAAAACCGGCCGATGGAATACTGGTAGGATAGTTGGGTTTTGCATGCTCGTGTGTGGTGTTTGAGATGCGTTAGCGACGAGATCAACTCTCGGTGATCGCCACTTTAAATCGTGTATTTCGCGGTAATCACGAAACCGAATGGTTCTGATCAAACTAAGCACTTTTCCAAATATGCAGACGGTAAACTCGCATTTAAAAGTCTGGGAACAGTTTCTCAAGAGATTGAACTTCTAAAGACAAAATAATCCGTACCGATCGAGTATAAAATAGAGGATTGACGAGTAATCGGGATTTAATTAATTTCAAATCGAACACAACTTATTTGACCGCAGTCTTCGCAGTCAAACAGACATTCCAACTAGCCCCTTTTGAAAAGATGCACCAGACTTGAGTTTCGCTCTTGTTAGAGCTCGTCAACAATGTATATCTTGACAAACTCTAACAAGACGAAAATCGAGTCTAGTGATTTTTTACGAAATAGGCTGACTGGAAAGTCTATCTGAATGCGAAGGTTGTGATTACATTTGAATGATTGTCACCGTGCAATCGCAATGGATAAGTTATTCAATGATCCTAGCGTTGTCCGTAATTTAAAATCCAAAGATTCCACTGCACAAACATCTACATCATGTTCATGTAAAAAAGAATGAACCATCAACTGTGGTTACCGATAGAACATTGAGGGATCACCGAAACAGTCAGCAAGATCGCTCCACAGATACGAGGACTGGAGTTCAAACCTTGGCCCGATCAAGAATATGCGCTGCTAATGAATCATAAGGGCAGAAGACGCCCACAAGCACAAACAGCTGGACAAAAAAAACTACGCTGTATCTGACTGCAACGTATCGAACGAAGACAGGGTACGAACATTGTGAGTAAACCGGAGATGTTGAAACCAACATACCAAACGCGTACGACAGACTGTACGTCCAAACGGACGGAAAAGAAAAGTCCCCGACTTTACACCATAAGATGTTCGCCACAACATTGTACACACAATTACAGCGTGGCTCAAAACTAAGCATTTGCCTAAACCTAGACAGGAACAGTCGCGGTAATTGGGGATAGAAACCGAGAGCACGTGATTGGCAGACGGACGTTTAACAACTTACCGTTATCATTAAACTAGAGCGTTGTTTGGCCGCCAAATGTAGCACCGTATTACCATCATTATCCACGCCGGACAATTTGATACCAGGTAGGTTGAGAAGAAAATCGACCAACTTCATATCGTTCGCGACAATTGCAATGCGCAATGGAGTCATCCCAGAAAATTGATCATACTGGTTTAGTTGGCTGTGCGAATGTACATAGGGGGGGGGGCGCAGAAACAAGATCTCTAGAACGAGCAAAAGTACAAATCACAGATACGATCAGCTCGGTTCGCTTTGAAGAAGCCTGCAAGTACAGTATAGCACAACTAACCGTCACAAATAGTTGAACCCGCTACAGAGTGACAACGTTCGCACAATGCATGTCTGGCTTTCAATTATGATTGCACATGTTTGCTCGAAAATGATCACCTTTAATTTTTTCAATGCAATTTCACGAGTGACTTTTCGAAAGCTTGAAATCGTCTGCAATCAACCAATAAGCGGACCGGACTAAGTCAAGTGTATAGGCTAGGCGGCCGCTGGAGTTGTAACCTTAACTGTGAAGAATAGTAATACTTATTAGTGTTTAAGTAAGCATGAACTTCAACCCCGTGGAAGATTCATTGCACACTATCTGAGCGCAGGTCGCCAACGTGCGTTTACAGTTATTCTTAAACAAATAAAACTATAAGTAAAAGTAGACTTTGTGGATCGAACACAGAACGGACAAGTGCCAAATCTTACCAGAATAAGGGAACACACAAGCCAATCCCCCAATCCACGAAGAACAAGATTTGGAAATTGCACAATAAAACAACCGCAAAGTGAAACTGCTTTTGGTAGTGACATTACAAACGAATCTTATTGCTTAACTAAACAAACTTGTTGACATTAAACAGGCGACTACTACCTTGACCTCGGAAATGAGAGCCCTGAATTCACTCTCAACATTTTTCTTATTTGCAATGCAACGCTCTGAGTAAACGAATAAGTAAATTGTCACCGAAACTCCGTGGCTCGACCAAACACTAATGGCACGGATTGTCTATAGCAGGTAAAAGTTATATACATTGCGGGCATCAACGAGTCGTTTGACATCCACTATCTCGTGATCACACATGGCTTTATACAGAAAGTGTAGCTACCGGTAACAGATGACACGGGGTGATCCGGAACTGCCAACCTCATGGAAAACCATACAAAATCCAGATCATGCTTATGTCCACTGTGGATTCAACTTCTAGCGACTTTTGTCGATTTACCAGACAGTGTTGGTAAGATTACAGCTGGCGGTTAGGAAGACTACCCATAAAGAAGCAATCCAACCAAGTCAGTGTAGAATGTACACTTGAATAGACAACCGGAACTCCCGGAGGGCTCGAATTTCGCAAACATTGAGGGAAGTAGTTGTCGCAAAATGAGACATAAGCCCGTGGGCATATCAAACTGTGGGTCTCACAAAGGTCCTTATGAAGACTAGATACCAGGCTAAAAAGTTTGTATGAATGAGTGTAACGATCAGAAGAAGGATAACGACTGAGGCTAAGGTAACCTGAAGAACACGATTTTCAAGTCGAGTTTGAACTATCTCAAGTGGTTATTAAGATACAGAATATAATCTGAATTGAATATGACGTCCCACATTCACACTGTCTCCAAGGTCATACCTTCTATAGACACAAAAACATTTTCTATGTCCGACACACCTTCGGTCGAGTGCTAAAAACACGTGGTAAACGTACACAGTTTTATTGGATTTTTTGGATCATTCGCAGCTGGGGTTAATCAAGGAGGAAATCGTTGTCTTGATTAAGATACAACGTGAGTTCTACCAATGTCCATACCTTCATGGACAACCATCAAAGGAGTGCACAGGAGTAGAAAACGTGTTCGAGTTTCCGTCTGTAGCTCTAAACACTTGGCTTAGAGGTATGGGTTACCAGAGCAGTAATTGTCATGGGAAGTAAGATATTGCGCACGAGAACAAACAGTCAATACAAAACAAAAATCGAAGGTTAAATTCAACGGCGAAGTCAAAAATCGTTGGTATGAAGGTGAGAAAAAACGAGTACCCGCGAATCTAAACAACCAAATGTTGCAGTATGGACTGATAAACAACGCCTGAAAAGGCACAGAAAATATTACCTGGCCAAAGCCGAGCTATAGAAGACTTCGGGCCAAGGAAGAGCAGCAGCGATGTGCGCGGCTGACCAGCCGCACTGTTCGCGACACAAAGTGGTAATTCGCTCGATGCAAACACGATCACAGGGTAAATTCAAAGAAGCACGGGCCATATGCAAAGGCTGAAGAACTTCAAAAAGACGAGTAAAAGCAGCAATTCCAGTATCTTCATCACCTTGAAAGCGAAACAGACTAAAAAGTAAGTGACTTGGATCGAGAAGGTTGGCACCAAACCTGAAAGCATACGGTTCGTCTTCTCCGCCTTGCTTCTCGGAAAGTCTTGGAACATAGGTCATCTCAAAATGGTTAGCGACTTTCAAGAAATAGAAAAGAGGTTCATGGCTGTACAAAACATTGCAACTGCACACAAAACTATGAGGCGAACGAATGGTAGATTACTCTTTGTATTCGGACTCATACTGACGTTCAGTATAGGCGATTATTTTGTTCGGAGAAATAGAGGACCAAGCCGTTTTGACTACATTGCTCACATACTTTCCTAAATAATCCATCTTGGATATCGCTCACAGGGACCGCAACATTTGCAGTTTAATCAGAGCTGTAAGGTTAAAACAAAATTACAGAACGAGTAATCAGTTACACTCGGCAAATAACGAAAAGCGCGCCCGAATTGTAAAAACCCTATCCGAAAATCAACCAGGAAAAACTATGAGCAAATATCCATTAAGAGCACTTTGGTAAATGTCTACGTAAACCACTTAAGTAGTGTTAAAAGCGATCAGAAGCAAAGATAGGCAGATAGGAAAATTTAAGGAACCCACAAAAACATAAAAACGAGAATGGGTAAGTAGGGTCGTTTGTAACAAAAAAGTTTTTCGAGAGAAATGTCCTCTATCCAACATTACAGCTGAGGTGCGTAGATGACACAGTAACCATACAAAAATCAAACGTTTCTCATAGGGTTACGCCATGCACGAGAGACTCTTAAGCTGCGATGTACTGAACAACATACTGATGCAGAAGAAAAACCCTGGTCATGTTGACGTCTGTTTTGGACATGCCATATGCTAACGGTATCCTTTATGCACATTTCCTCGACTAGACGACATTAGTAGTTCATTCGCATATGGAGACGGGCTAGTTGAGCTGCCTCATTATCGTTTCTCTGTATGACCAGAAAGCGTACATGTAGTGACCCGTTCATCCAATCATCCTCCTGAGTACACTGCTCTATCTTTTTAATCACCGTAATATTAAGTGGGCCTCGTTAGTTGACGGTTAATCTTGAGATATTTTATCCGAGGTATCTGTATTTACGCTGGTGATTAAACTGTTAGCTTTGTGGCTGGTAGCTCCCTGACTGTGGACTTCAATAAGTTGTCTCGCATCGTTATCTGGTTAGTATTCATATTTGGTAGTTAGATGAACCGTTGCACATTTGTCTATTACCTGAGTAGGACTGTTCACGTTTAAGGTTTGTATATACTGTTGCATGTCAAATTTGTTATTAGTATACACAGACTTCGGAATCCTTCTTGTTGCAATCACCTTTTAGAGCTGTTCCTCTAGGATTCAATCAATCACTAGACAGCAGTTCAGTATAGTTCTGAGCAATAAAGGAGATCCCAGTTATGAAGGAAGTAGAAACAAACACCGCAATGGTATTTCTAGCTGCGCTATTACTGAAGTCACCAGATGAGAATACACAGACGATCGTATATCGTACACAAACAACCAGTGGTACTACAGTATAATTAAACAGCAACTAACCAAACACACACTGAGTCGTACATGAACACTAGTTCTCAGAGCGACCACGAACCGTGAGAAATCCAAACTTCGAGAGAAGAAAAGGAAATAACTGTGCACTATTCGTGTCAAACGGTTACTCCAGACCATTCATAAATGGGAGAACCAAAAACCAACAGGATTTAATTTCGAAAGACCAACCATGGTAGACCCCTCCAGAGATACCTACGACACCACTAACCAGAGACACGTACTCTTTTGCAGGAAATACAGCTTAATGCGTGCATCGACGAGAGAGAACACATCGAAGGAACATATTTCATTATTTTGAAACGCGTTGTTTGAGAATCAGAAGTGACCTATTCGATGACCGTATACGTAAATTCTATTCATGTGGCAAGTTCAGTTCACGCCGCGTTTGGGGCGGTAAACAAACAGCTTAGAAATATTGATTACGATGTCAAAAACTCTACCAGCTTATACGTAACTGGCACGATCAGAGTTGCGTGTGATTATTCTTGCGTGGGTACTGTCCAAGATTACCGGTAACTTTGTAGACAAATGACGTAGACTGCGCAGAACAAACAAACGGAAGTTACGTCACTGTGTGTCTGCAGATTGTGGAGGCGAAAAAATGTGAAAACTTCACCAGCTGTCTTTATTTTTAAACGGAACAAGCGTTCACGTAAAATCAAGGTAGTGTCGACACCAATGGTATGAAACAAACTGAACCATAATTAGAATGGCCGCGTCAGCTATCTCGCACAGATTGGATCTCAGATTTCAAGGTATAAAACTGACTATAAACACTGTAATCTCTCCTAGGCAGAAGAGAGCCAAAGAGGACCAACAACTCTGGTCCGCAGTCATGTGGGTCAAATTCAGCCAATCAAATCAACTGTGACAGTCGCAAACAGCGCAAACGTCCGAATGCACCAAAAGTCTCAACAAAGCACAACAGGCCAAGGAACGGGGAACAAAAATAATGCGAAGCACCAAACTAAACAGTAAAAAGGTAATCAATAGTGACTGGAAAGCAAGGACCGACTCAAGGGACGGCTAGTGTCAGAGATAACAAGATCATTAGCTCCTGGGCTTGACGTTTCACAAACAGACCTGAATCAGCGATCGTCAGCATAGTAGATTGGCATTTTAGCTCCAGAGAGAAAAAGTGTGCTGGGCCGCTGAAGACATGCACACACATAGCGGGAGAGTGAACAGAAGATCCAGGAGTGTGAGCACATGGTCAGATCGACAAGCAATGTGAATGCTTAAAGTTGAGCAGCAAATGACAGAGGTCAGAAGTGATTGAACGAGTTGGACAGATAGAAATAAAAAATTGAGGCGATTTTAAAGTAAACGACAGGGAATCGGATACACGGCTCGCCAGAAGTCTGCAACGTTCTTTGAAAGTCGCGATGAGCTCTCAGGAGAGATTCCGACTGCCCCTACTTACCTATCATCCTGCAACGCTCCTTGCTGGCGAAACATGATGGTATGACGGGCAGGAAATAGGCACACCACGAAAAGGTATACTACGGCAAAGTCGTTCTTCATGGTTTCCATCTACCATACATTACGACTGTCCCATGTGTTTAATAATGCAATTTAGGTGCAAAATGTTTTCCATTAATACAACCCTACACTTTTGACGATTCTACAAGATACCCTCTAAAAAAAGATATCACTAATGGTTTCTACCAACATCCACCATACAAACCCTTTACGGAACTCGCAGTCGAACACTATACCCATGCACCACTGTCCTTCAGGTAATTTTTCGCAGCAACAAGCAACGAGTCATCTGAATGAATTTCGTTTTATCACGATGAGAGGGTAAGGAGATTCTCTCTATCGTTTGTGCCAAAACGATGTAACCAGCTGGTCTAAGGGGTACCAGCATCTCGCGAAGCCTTCATTCAAGTACTCAGTTGAAAATTTTGAGCAATCACTTGCAATTAACATCAGGCTACAAGGATTCAGTGGATGATCAACTGACTGTCAGATGTTGGAAGAACCAACAAACAGTCATTCAGTACGTGCTCGACTTGGAGGAGTATGGTGATCGGTGTCTTCCGTGAGACTCCATTCATTGGTGCACCTGCCTTGGACAGCAGACGATACGTATGTAAACGCATTCGTTGTGAGTGCAAGAACGAGATGGGTTAAAGAGACACTATATCTTAATCGATCATAAACTTTAAGAGTATCCTAATTTCGTGCCAAATCACGCAATCCCCTAACTGGGCCAATAAATTTGGCTCTACTGTCACTTTGCCGTCTTCTGAGAAACCTTTCCAGTAGTTCCTACAATTGGTTCGAACAAAGAACGTCATACTCGCTGTGACTTCCAACGCCACATATCACATCAGAACCAAAGATCCGCTTGTATGAGCAAGGTCAAGTAAGTTAGCACTAAGATACTCATTAGGGGATAGTTTGAATACGTACTCGAACTCGGGATTCTCTGGACTTTCGAGAGTCCTGGGGTCACATCACAGCACCTGGTTGCCAAGACTGGTAATTTTGCGGTGATTACCGCGATCTCAATATGTGATTTCGCACAAGACTTTACCACCTGTCCCGCATGCGAAAACATATTCAGCAAAATCGATCTATTTCACACGTACCAGCAAATTCCAGCGGCCGCCCACCACATCCGAGACGGCTGTTATTGCCACGTTTGAACATTTCGAATTTTGAGAACGCCACTTGGACTGAGCATCGCTGTCTAAACATTTCAAAGCTTTGCCTACTAAGTCACATGTGGTCTGCGCGTCACTTATTCCTACCTCACGACATTCTGCTTGCAAGTTCCTCTGAGGAAAAGCAACTACCGTATCTACACAGCTTCTTCGAAAGGATGACTTGAAAAAGTGTTACGGTCGACCCAGAAAAATGTGAACTAAGTAGACTGGCCCTCAAGCTTCTAGGTCACTTGATCACGGTTGATGGTATTACCGTCCTTCCGGACAAAGTACAGACCATTCAGGATCACCTTGAGCCTTCGTCATTTAAACAGCATCACCGATTTTGTGGTCTGGTAAACTATTACGGACGGCTCACTTCTCAGTGTGCGCATATAATAACTGGTTTCATCTGTTTCGTCTTTATGTTACCGATCCATTTACGTGTTCTGTTTCAGCTCTCAAACGCCAACTGTTAGAGGAATAAAGTTTATCGCACGAGTCTATCATTCTTCTGCTTTTGACGCGAAATCTTTGCTTTGCGTGCCTGAGCTCAGTTGTTTACCACGGTTTATTCATCTGACTACGTGACAGGAAGAATTATCCGTCCTGAAAAGCCCGACGTTGCCGCTGATGCAGTGGACGTTCCCAAAGAATGGAACCATTGGTTTTGCATCTTTATTGACCTCCAACAGCCGACAACCTTAACCCCAACAAACCGACTACCTTAAATAATACGTCGCGCCTTAAGTTTATGAATAACTCCAAGTGCGGTGACTATGACAAAGCGACTTTCAAATTACGAGATCATTGTATGAGGCCTAAGGAGGAAGCATTCGTTCACCATCCGTTAACGACCAGCAGACAAGAAGGTGAACAGACCATGGATCAGTTTGCTCAGACATGGAGCTCGCTTGTGAAAGACTGCAAATTCAAAGCTACCACAATCAAACAAAATCGACATGATGTAATCAACCACATAGGACGGAGACTCCTCGAACAGGTTAAACTGCATGAACTAGCAGGAAGGCGGCCCCCATCATGCCAGTATGTTCCAACTAACCCCAACACGGTTAAAACGGAGGTTTTCGACAACCTATGTACCGTTGCCAAAATGTTCCACGAGACGGTATCCAGTCCATTCTAATATGAACATGGTAAACATCCTCGTTCAAAGTGTTCCACGTAAGGCGAAGAATGTAGACGGAAGGAGGACTTTTAAAAGGTATACATGGAATCATACAACCAAAAGCCTTGCTTTCCTATAATTTGCAGGCCCATTTGCACTATCACATCAGCAGCTGCTCATGAATGTTATTCGAATGTTGTAAATGACCACGCAGATAGTGGAACTCACTTTCAAACTTCCATGAGCACTGTCATTTCAGAAAATTGTGCTATTTTTTGAACTGCTGCAGAACTACTGGTACGTTCGTAAGTCGTGTAGTAAGAAAACAACGTGGTGTGTGAGTGGAACCGCAAGTGGTGCAGCGCAAGCCACTTGCGGTGTTCGTTTAAAGCGCAGGCGTCCTTTGGCTTCGGTCACTGTGACAGGCTAATCCGTCTCGGATGCCACCAACCAAGAAAACAACGGCCCCTAATGCTCTGTGAAATAGCAAGCGGGGTCAGGTCCAGATAACAATCAGGCAAGAACAGTCTGCGCATGATAGAATCAGACCACCAGGCTTACCCCATTCCACCATCATCATCACCATCATAGTAAACATCAGCCTGACCAAAAGGGTACTGTGGCTCGGGTCGCCGCTCACCCCAACAATGACGTGGAATATCCTAGAATAAAACGCTACTAAGAAATTCGGAAATTATTAAAAGACTAAACGGGAGAACCAGAAATGATATGGACACTGGTATGCCATTGACTACGACACACCGCCATCTCGAATAGCTTCTCTAACCAACAGTTTGAGTGATCACAAGGACCCCATCCAGGCAGGCGACACCTACCCACTCTGCTCAGTGGAGCAGTCAAGGTCTTCATATTTCGTGATCACGTTGTTGCTTGACCACCATGTGGTTTCACCCAACTGTTGGTGGTCTCAGTATATAATGCCCGGTACGGTAAACGATCAGATGACATAGGAAGTACGTGACCCAACCATCGCAAGCTGTGCAGCGTGAGTAGTTGACCGATTGATCGCGCATCCCGAGCATTCTTGAATACGTTCCGGCGAACTGCCGCGTTGCTCACGCGATCAGTCCACTTAATGTGGGTTGTTTGGCGGAGACAACGATGATCGAACGCCACAAGCTTGTTGATATCTTCCTTGCGAATAGGCCACGTTTCCGAACCATACAGCAAAACAGAACGTACACTAGCATTATATACTCTCCTTTTCAGCGGTAACCTAACGTCTTTCCGACGCCAGAGATGACGCAGTTTGGCAAAAGCAACTCGTGCCTTTGCTATCCTCGCTGATATCTCATCAGCAATATTACAGGCTGACGAGATAATGCTATCCAAGTATGTGAAACTGTCTATAGTCTCATGCAGATTACCTGCAATAAAGAAAGTAGAGGTGGAAATGTCCCAGTCTTGAAGCAGCACTTTGCACTTCGAAGGTGCGAAGCGCATTCCATACAAACCAGCCCGGTCATTCACCTTATTCAGCGTGGTCTGCAGAGCTTCGACAGAAGGGCTAAGCAAGACAATGTCGTCCGTGTACTCCAGATCCGTCAATCTAGCGCCAGGAAGAAGTTCAACTCCAAACCCACTGGATTCGCGAAGCGCACCATCCAGAATGTTGTCTTTGATAACATTGAACAAGAAGGGGGAAATCGGACACCCCTGACGAATACCACTAGAAGTGATGAACGCCCGAGACAGTTGTTTAAAAACCCTCATCCTGCTTGTACAGCCGAAGTAAAATGAAGTCAGTGAGTAACTTGGACGCAATAGACACCAAACTGATGACTCTGTGGTTGTCACATAGACTTCGGGGCCCCTTTTTTAAAAACGGGAACGACTGTTGATAAGCCCCAATCATGAGGTACCTGTTCAGTTTCCCAGATCGTCTGGAAGAGTTTCGTCAGTTCTGATACCACCATCCTTGAAAAGAGAAGCAGAGAGGAGGTCTTGGCCAAGAGCCCTATTAAGCTTCAATAACTTCAGCTCCAGGACCACTTCTGCTTGCGACGAAGGACCGTCTGGAATGCAATAAATGACCATCCGGGTCCCGTCCTCCACATGATCTAGTTGAAGCCAGCTGAACTGCTGTTCAAAATGTTCAGCTCATCTGTCAAGTCGGCACGATTGACTGGTGATAAGTGAACCATCTTTTTCACATATGGTCTCACTTACACCGACTCAACGACCAGTACAACCATGGATCAAAGAATAAAGCTCTCCGCTATTTCCAGATAAAAGGCTTTTTCCATCTCTTGCGATTGTTCGACCAAGTAGTGCTCACGGTGTTTGCGCAAATTCTCAGTCAGCTTGCGTTTAAGTTCTCGACGGTCGTCATCATATTCAGAACCAAGTGGGATCGAGCGACGCTCGTTCATGAGGTTTATCGACGTGATGGATTTCCAGTTCTGTCGCAACTGAACAGCTCCATCGGAACACACCTGTTCAAAACATGCTTTTCATAGCTGCTGCGATTTGTTCCCAGTGTTTGTTAGGATCACTCATCTGACTCGAACTGGGCAACTTCTTCACTAACGCCTTCTGGTAAGCGGCGCTCGTCATACTCTTATCGCTCAAATGCCAGTTAAGTACCTTGCATTTACAAGCGTATGTCCCCTGGGAAAATGATGAAACAAAACGGGCACGCACAACAGCATGGTCTGAGTCAATGTGGTTGCTCCAAAAAGAGACGACAGTCCTTAACAGAGTGGCGCCATCTGTAACTTACTGCTATGTGATCCAACTGTGTCCACGGCTGAGAAGCACACGGAGTTCTCCAAGTAACACAGTGTTTCTTCCTGTGTTGGAATGCAGTGCTCGAAATATAGAGACCGTGGAATGCACACAGCTGCATCCGTCTTTCGCCACTGTCGGCGTGTTGTGCCCGAACACCAAACATACCTTCAAGCCGCTTCTCATCCGGAGAAAGACGACCAAGCTGAGCATTAAAATTGCCCGCTAGTATGATGATGTCTGGGTGTCTAGTTAGCCTCAAAACGTCAACGAG
This sequence comes from Paragonimus heterotremus, assembly GCA_013368495.1. Lineage (NCBI taxonomy): Eukaryota > Metazoa > Platyhelminthes > Trematoda > Plagiorchiida > Troglotrematidae > Paragonimus > Paragonimus heterotremus. Next base: position 36,852 of record LUCH01002005.1, on the reverse strand, counting down.
GGCATCATAGAACGCATCCTTGGTAGCATCCGAACAGCAGTCCGTTGGAGTGTACGCTAATATAAGGAATATGCAACGTTTTTCTGATTTGCGTCGACAGACTTTAACCGACGTATTGAGTCTGACAGCGCACAAGCGACTGTTCACTGAGATCCAATCGAGCAAACACTGCTCTACTCTGGAACTTAGTGCGATTCCCACTCCAGCTTGACCGTCAGATTCAGCTTCGACGTCACCGGAAACTCTGAGATAGAAGCGCTTGGATCGACAGTTATCTAGAAGTGAGTTCAACTGGTTAACCGTGCTAGAATCGTAGACTCGTGTCTCCGACATACAGCACACATCTGGTTCCAAACCTGATAAAGTACTAACCAAAGGAGCTTGCTGACCGACTTGTCGGAGAGTGCGGACATTGAAGGCGCCAATGTTTACCAGTTGTCTTGGTCTCAGAAAACACTTATCGCCCGGAGGCACATGGAAGTTAGAAGATATGGGGGGTGAAATAGTAGGAGTGAGTTGTGTTTTGTGAATAATGTCACTGTCGAGAGAACGATAACTTCTGATACTTCCCGGTCGTTTATGCCGCGGAAGGGGGTTAACTTGAGCTTCTGAATCAAAAGTCTGACCTGCGAGACAACAGGATATAGGGTTTTCTTCGGGGACCCCACCCGGAGCCAATGACTGAACAGTGACTCATTTGATGGAGAGCGACTTACCTAGTCCAAGGGCGCAGCGAATAAGACATTGATGTCTGATTCTGAGCAAACCTGTGCGCAATGGATGTACCCGAAGCTATATCAGGCTTCTGCGAGATATCAGATATTTTCCTACCGTACTGGATAATATGCTGGCGGTTGCGGTCAACCGCAACCGTACCGTTTGAGGGTACCCTATCTAACCCTCTTCTTCCTGATACGGAAGACAGCACTGCCGCAACCATAAAAATAGTCCTGCTGTATGCTCATAAGATCGTGCCTCATTACCTAAGCACTCCGATGTGGTCAGTAGTGCGACATAAAATCGTATGAGTTTAACTGCTTTTCGTCTGGCTGCTCTACCTTGGACTGTCTGCATCTGGGAAAACCGGAGTCCTTGTCGACATAGCCCGCCGGATCAAAACAGTACACAAGCCCGACCACCTCGCCAAGGTAGCAGTATAGGTCGGGATCTGGATCAGCAGCCCAATATTACGTTTGAGAACCGAAATACAGTTGCTCACCTTGACTCTCAGTGTTTCGCCAAACGCTCTAACCTTCTGCACGTATTAGAAATCGGTGTGCCATCTGCTTCGCTGAAAGCTACACCGACAGACGGTCAGTAGCATAGATAAGCCTAAGCTAATGTTCCCTGAAACAATAGCGGTCTCCATTTCCCTAACTTTTTACAATAACCAAGCCTCACAATC
>LUCH01002005.1:13061-25769 GCA_013368495.1 Paragonimus heterotremus | reverse complement strand
TTTCGTCGACCAGTATCTACCTGAAATCGGGCAAACAAAGAGAAGTAGTATAAATATCGTATAGACAAAGAAGCTGGAAATGTTGTCATGCAGGTTTCAGTATCAAATGTGTTGATGTTCTTGTTTAAATGCAAAGCAAACACTGTACGGTTGTATATTACCATTTCAACCATATCTTGAAAACGCCGCAAAATGAAGCACCCTCAGGCTACAGGATGACGCATTTCATCTCGAAAATTGCAATGATCCCTTTTATAAAACTTGAGAAACTGGGATAAAGCCGATAACGGGATATGTTCGCGAAAATGGATGGAAAATTTTTCATCACCAAGCCAATACTTTTGGGACTTATTCGATGTATCCCTTTTTTTCTGTCAACGACACTTGTTTACAATTTATGTACTGTAGGTACTTTGCCTGAAATTTAAATTTTGAAATTTCAAAAAAATATTTAGAAGTCGAGGATTCGCGCCCAAAGGACCGTTTTGCCTTTTGAATGACCTCCAAGGCGAATCCCGGGAAACGGATAATTGCCTAACTTTCCACGTGTATGCCAGTCAATGCTCATTAATCTGAGGGATAATGACCAAATTTCATATTCATTATTTATCCGACGAAAACATTGATTCCCCCTTCTACCACTTTAGCTACAAACCTTCTAACTTTTTATCATGGGCGATTATGATTCCGATGACAGTTGGTCTATGCTTTCGCCGGCTGCAGAATTCACTGACAGCTGCCAGTGTATTTCCTCATTTTCGGCCATAACTGAAGGGGATAATTACCACTTTTGCCGAACGGTCTAAATACACGTCCATTCTGAATTCTCCAGATTTCTACTTTCCAACTTTGATCATAGGTTAAGTGAGCTGGACGGAGCAGCTACTGATGTGAACGCATACTACATGCTTAGACGTCGATCGTAGTTTGAGTCAACTGGAAGGAGCAGCAACTACTGTGAACACATACTATATACCTAGGCCTTGATAACGGTTTACGTCAACTGCACGAAGTAGTTACTAGTGTGAAGGCATACTACATATCTGAGCATTGATCATAGTTTGAGTCACCTGGACGGAGCAGCATTTGCAATTCTGCCACGCTGGGCATTCTTGAACAGCATGCTGTTCACAACGTTGCTGGTGGTCTGCTTTGGGAGCGGACGAAATACAATTAACTCATTATTCCTCATCAGAAGACATGCCTGAGTAAGCCGATTACATTATTCAATTTCTTCGCTTTCAGCCGACCACCACAATAATCACGGTCGAATGAAGATCCTACAGAGTTCCGGATGAAATAGCTCATTAAGATCAGTGGACGATCAAGCATTCCGAAAATTAAGTGAATTCTGAGGACAGCGTGAATTATCCACAAAATCTGAAAATTTATAGGTCCTTCGCCAAGAAGCCCTTTCATGCCATATCTGGATCAAACGAAAGGAAGTTCCAATCACACCTTCAGAAGATCATTCGGCGTAAACGAATTGCTGGAGACTTGATTGGCAAACTGCCGTTCACCTTGCCTCATAGGAAAATGTTGTGTATTATATAATATACGTCGACATGCTTAGACACTTATAACTGCTCCGCCCATTTGGCCTACCTTACGAATTATGCCAAATGTTCCCTACGCAAAAACACATAGGTGGACGGGTGAAGTCGCTATGGATAGAACCACGAGGACAGAATCTTGAATTGTGTACTTCATAATTTTGGATAAATGTACATACTACCTCCACTTTTTCCCACCACAGAATGTATCCTTCGGTTTTCATATGTTAATGGTGTTCCCCGGATAACTGAAACCGTGTATCACATGAAGTCTTCACCATCATGTCGTTCATCGCAAGTGATATCTGCAAGAAATATGTTTACACATATATGAAGGAACTTACTTTCTGCAATTATATCGACAGGATAGTCGCTGCAGGTGATGCCGATTCCTGCTTTCTTCGGCCTGTGTGAAAGCGTCACACAGTCATCGGACTGGTCTAAATCAACATTCGTTGTGGGTGGTGTGCTAGACTTGCACTCCGTTATCGCTGGGCAAGTGCAAACAACGGCTGAAGTAGATGGAACTGAAAAAAATAAGGATTCGAAACGTGTACTTACTAAGCGACTGAGGTTGAAGCTGATTGCCGCAGAATGGACACTCGTTTATGTCTGTCATTTGGATACATATGGAGTGAAAAATCAGCTGATCGGCATCACAGCAATAACCGTCCATCTGCACCGGTTTGCCGCAGTATCCACATGGCAGTCCTGTTGTAGGCTTTTCACCCACCTCGGTCGCATACCACTTGTAGTTGAACCAATCGGGAAGTTGTATAGAGGTAAGCCAGTATTAGTACACCCCACTACCTTACTGGCAAAAGCAATGATGGTGTTCAAGCAAGCCATAGCCTTGCGGCTTTTGCAGTCATGCAATTTTTCGAGTACATGATTAGGGACTTTGTAGTGGCGGTTGAAATTGGCTGCAGCAAACGGCCGAGGCTGCCGGCCTACCAACCGCCGAATTGACAAATTGTACTCCGCTAGCCACCGCTCGTGAATAAGGACCTCACTTTTGTAAAGAAAAATTAACACTACAAAACACCTTAGTGTAGGGATAGAATGTGAATGCATGGAGGCCACATTATACGGTAAAAAGTGCATTCACATGTGCCGTGTACGCTATCGACGACAGAAGCGCCGCCATCTTACTGCACGTGAAACTGCCATGTTCAAAGTGATCACCAGAGAAGTGCTTACCCGGCACTTAAATACTGTTTCTAAAGGGAGTCGTGGAGTCCCTCACTCCAGATGTTTTTTGGACAGGGTGATTTGCAAACGTCGTCATTCTGTGAAAAATGTTCTTTGCGTACCAGTCAACCTGCACAACCTCAAGATGGTCGCACCCATAGGTCGTTTGTATTCCGTATTCCCGTAGTGGCCAATCACCGTGGATCCATATTTCCTGAACGGTGACGGCTAGGAAGTCTCTTGGGTGCTTTCTGCACTTCAACCGCCCGTTCGCGTTCCCCAGCCTATTATTCGTTAGATTGACAGAGTGGACGACATCTCCTTGAGTAGGGATGGCCCACTTTGGCTTGATGTACAGTTAATTACACAGCAAATAATCCAGAAATTTCTTATCCGTTCGGCCGATGATGTACAGATCACGTTTAAACCTACGGTTAACAGAGTAACTTACTCTTCCTCATTTTCTGCCCTAGCCATTCAGTGGAAGAGAAAACGACTGCGAAAAGAGTTTGTCTTCCAACGAATATGACGGACGAATTTTGCCCACTTACATGCTTACGTACGGCATCACGTACATGAAAGTAACACAGCAGGATGTCGCAGCCGAACACTACATGGACTGCCCTCATCTGCGCAGCCATCTTATCCATGACAAATGTTTTCACCGCAATCGGCTCGCCCATCATTTCCAGAAAAATTTCGAAGAGTCCACGTAGTGAAGCGTACTTCTCACTACGAACGTACCCGTATATCACGGGTCGGCAATGTCACATACCGTCTGTCACTAGGAACTAGTATAACTTCCAACTTCGAAAGTATGACGAATTAAACAATGACATACTTGTGCCTGTTTGTCCCGTGAGTTGCATCCACATTCATAACATGTGGGAAACGTCGGAATAGTTCAATCTGCATTACAATAATAATAATAATAATGGTATATTTCTCAACGCATCTTTGGGAAACACGCTCGGATGAGCGAAGCAGATATGCGTATATCTGATGCCTTCACCCCTCCGAGTGCGCACCACACCTATCACACTAATCACCGACAGCACCTCATCAGTGTTCTCTAAAATTTCGTGACCAATATTACGCAACAACCTCACTTGACATTGCAGGCTTTAACTTGCGGCGGATGTTTCCAACGTCAACGGTTGTGATAAACTTTCCGTAAACATCCGCTACATACTCCATAACGTAAACAGCTGATGTATTGTACTGGAACAGACTCCCGCACCCGTTCAATTCACCGACGGTGAGTCGGCGATTCGTAAGAATGGACTCATATAGCGGACGATTAAGGGGGTGGTTGTGCTCCGACTCGACAGAGCTCACAACCAGACACACATCTCGTCGGACAATAAAAAATCGTGATCTGCAACATGTGCCGCGAGAACTGGCTCGTTAAAACTAACAACAGTTAACAGAATAGACACGTCGCACGTCCCTGCATACATTCCTACGCCTTTTGTACTTCGTACAACGGTAATAAATCTGCACGGTTTTCAGGAAGCTATGTCATCTCACCTTATCGTACTTCAAGGCAGTTTTCGACCGACGGCTCGTCCCACGAACATAAATAACGCCCACCTCGTCCATGTACCTCTGAAGACACTCCTGAAAGTGTGAGAAGTTGCGAAATTCGCGATCTTCAAACATCGCCTTTAAAGTAGCATTTCTTACAAATAAAAAACAAACAACTGGAAGTGAAATAAAAAAAACAAATGACAACAATGAAAAAGTGCATTAAAGATAACCTCAGCATTCTTGTGATAAACTTCACACACGCAATCGACCACAACAATAGCAACCATACCAGTTTTCGAAAAACAATTACGAGAAGGTGGTATTCAGTTAATGGTCAGTTAATACAAACAGGTATGAGGTCATGACACATACTTCGACGATTTCAATTTCTTCATCAGCGACCGAGCCATTGAAACGATTTCTTCCAGGGAAATAATATTACCGAATACGACAGCTCAGAAACTTACGGTCTACGGCTGGCATTCATGATTTATATCCCATACGCATAAATATGCATTTATATACATTTATAAGGAGAATAAATTTCTGCTTGTAATATATATATGAATGTTTCACATATATATACATATATATAATGTTCATCAAGCTTGGAAATACATAGGATGATATTGAAGCGCAGTTTTCTAATTAGACAATTTGTTCTCCTAGATCGAGATGGAGGAATACACGTTGGTAGATGTATATATATGTGTGTATATACATATAGTATTTTCATGTTCAAAGTTCCCAAATCAAGAGAACCCATGCGCACATTAGTGAAACGTAATCATGTGATCCGACCTAGGAGAAAGAATTGCCTAATTAAAAAATGGCGCTTCAATTTTACCCTATGTATTGCCAAACATGACGAGTATAATAGTCGCGGAGACGAAAGGAAATGTGCCCCAAGACAAAATACATTTTCCCCAAACCACACACCGCGACCTTGAGATGCAAACAAAGCATCTGTAGTGTCCACAAGCCATAGTTATAGTTTGCGGGTACCCTCACACCTTTTGACTCAATTTCGTACCGTCCTATTGTTTTTATTCATTTCCACTTTTTACCTCGCCCCGGAAAACGCATCAACTTGAAGTTGATTGAACTGCGCATTGTTTCGCCTTCTATGAACGAAGACGTCCATCTCTGGTCATAACAGCTCAGAGTGTCAAAGAAGTAAGATGCACAAGCATACGGTTGTCACACCTGCAACGTTCTTCCAGCCAAGTGCCTGCTTTCCCAGGTACACATCGACATCGTCTGCCAACTACCAACCTCCAACAATTTTACGCATATAATGACCACAATCGACCGTTTTACCCCTTGACCTTTAGCTGTGCCCATTAAATATGTTTCAGCGAAAGCAGTCGCTGAAACCTTCTTAGAACGTTAAATCGCCAAATTTGGTGTGCCATCTACAATCATTACGGATCGAGGCGCACAGTTTCAGTCTTCCATCTTTCACAACTTCACAGGGTTACTGGGTTGTTCACACATCAAATCGGCAGCATACCATCCCTGCGCCAATAGGTTAGTCGAGCGCCTTCACCAACAGCTAAAAGCCTCAATAGCCACGCAGTCCGATGCAACGAAGGTGAGCGAGCGTCCACCAGTCAGTCTCCTTGGGGTCTGGCCTGCTTTTAAGGAGGACATCAGCCGCGCTACTTCTGAATTAGCCTGCGGTAACAACATACACCTCCCAGGAAAACTGATTCAACCTTCTATTCATTCAGACCCAAGTACGGATTACATTTCAAGTTTACGACAACACATGTCAGGCGTTCGTTACATATCAGCCCGTCACTATTGATACCAAGAACAAAAATCTCTGGATTTGTTCACACGTTAAGTTGTGTTTATACGCCAAAACGCCATTGTGAAACTATCCGTCTCTTTAAAGTGGTCAAACGCGATGTTAGTTTTTATTATTATTGAAAGGTTGGAACGAAACGATTCATTATCCAATGATTGGCCAAAACCAGATTACATGGAGCATGATATTGAACCGCCTGACCCGATTTTGATTTAAAGCAACCCTTCCGTACCCCCCGAAAGAATCACATCCACCCGCAGCCAAGTCCGCCTGTTCTCCTGAACAACGCACCACACGTAGAGGACGATCTGTACACTGGCCGCAACATTCAACAGATTACATTACGTGATATGGTTATCGAGCGTCCGGTTTGTTTTCTCTTCACTGCCGTTCTTTCGTAGCGTTTTCAACCCGCAAGCGCCCTGGTGGGGGAGTACTGTGGTGTTTACAGTTCATATTTAAGCTTCATAATTCATTTCTGTACCTCTTTTGTATTAGCCGTTTCGTTATTTTCATCTGTACACTTGTTTGAAACCATCACCGTCACCTCTTGAATTAAATCGTCAACGCGAATAAACGGGGTTTACCACGCATCCTCTCTGTCTCCTTCACTCGTGCGGGTTTTTTGGCTGATAAATTGATCAGACGGCGAAACATTTTAGCTCCGCGTATCAGCCGATCTGTCGACGCTCAACGCTCATCATGCCATCCCTCATGTGGAATTGTTATTTGGTCCTGTGCCAGATCTCATCTCTGGCGCTGTCTTTCTTTCATATGGTGGTCTATTCAATTCAGAGGACCTTGACTTATCAGCGAGATGTTCTTGTTTCACTGGTACGTCTTCCGTCTTATTTGTACGCCTATCTTTTGAGCGTGTCCAATACCCTTACAACTCTTCTTTGATCCTACCATATTTTGGCTATTTTCATCATTTGAGTGATTAGACAACTACACCTCTGACCCGCCGCACCACGTTTTTATAGGGTATTGTATACATTCATTCGTTTAGCTTTATCCTTATATACATGTAACAGACGAGCGAGAAGACGGAATATGGAATCCGGCTAGGACAGTCTACGTTACACGCCGCAAATAACTTACAGACTACAGAATGAAGAGATATATACTGATTGGTGTCTTCCACGGGAGTTCTCCGGTGTTTGATCAATTGGCACGATGTTGACAGTATGATCTATAAGAGACAGGGAAACGGCGGGCAAGGCAACCATAAAATGACGAATGGCTTGCTGATTTCCATTTCCGGCCGTACTACACCCCGTTAATGAGGCACCGTCTCGGTACTCCTGGTACGCCTTTCGAAGTTTCAACTTCTGACACACCCTCCGATCCCTTCTCTGAGTCCTCTGCTTCCCTTGAAGCCTCGGCCGGTTTCAGTGGACTGAAGTGTACATCCACGGGCTTTTGACAACTATCTGTCCTTCGATTTTAACTCACTATATCACTGAGGATCCCTGTTCGACAAAGAAACGGCTTTTGTAGTCACGGTACTCCAGGGGATGGGACGCTTGTGTGGAGGTAAGCTTTTGATCCAACCAGCAAAGCAGCTCCACGGGCCTTCTTGCCATAGCATTCCTTTTGATGTCGCTGGACTGCGTCTGAATGTTGGCTAGCTTATTCGTGACTTCTGACGGTAGAGTTTTTCTGGGATATGACGTACGCCGTGGTTAGAAGGGACAATCATCCGACATAAGGTGTTTGTGAAACCGACGGAAGTCGGGACTCTCTCCAGTCCATATGAAGACCGGCGTTCGGTTGGTGGTAGAGCGGAAAGTGTTCCGGCACGCCATCAAGCACGGTGAGAGCGCCTCATCCCATTGTGGAACATACTCTGCAAATGCTTCCACCAGGCCATTTAACGTACGACTGGTGAGGTGGACCAGCCCGTTTCCCATCGCGTGACAGGAGTTCGTCCGTATTTTGTCCACTTTCACGAGCTTACAAAATTCATGCATGATGAAGCTAACGAAATTGGAACCTTCATCCGAAAGTAATTGTCCTGCAGCATGCCAGCTATAAATCCAATTGCTGAAGCTCGCCTTGGTAACTGAAGTAGCATCATTCGTCGATAACGGAACAACTTCAGCCCATCTTGTAAAGTGATCTACCACTTCTAGGATACATCTCTTACTTTGACACATCTCAGGTAGTGGTCCCATTAGGTCGACGCCAATGGGTTTAATTGAATCTTTAGTCTGTACTGGTTGTAACGGTGTACCGTATTACGGACTCGTGTTTTTGAACCTGGCACACGATTAACAACTGCTACAAAAACTGGCAACATCTCTCCGCTGGTGAGACTGTCGAAACCTCGCTGGTGCTGCTACTTCTAATCTGTTTTATCCCGCTTGTCCCAACTCTCGGTGAAGGTTCTCTGGCACGTTGGCCACTTTTATCCGGGGATACTATGTCTGGTATAAGTGGGCCATCCGTCATCACCAACTTCTCCCAAATGGCTTACAAACATCAAGTCTTCCAACTGCTATCTGCAAACTCTTCACCCGTCGGTCTGCTTCCATCCGCTTATAACCTTCCGTAAATCAACCTTAGCTCGGGACCATCTTTCTGAATCTCGCCTCATCACTCTGCCCTGTTCTGCAGACTGATCAGTGCCACGTGTTGTGGGGTGCAGGAAGAATAATACCTAGGATCGAGGGATGGTCTTCGAGACAGTGCATCTGCATTCCCGTGCTGTTTTCCTGCCTTATGGTAGCACTCTGAAGCATGTTTCTGTAAATTCTCCTGCCAACAGACACTCTGCCCTTCCAGGCCGCGGAAATTCCATAGCTACGCTAATGACTGACGATCAGAACGTACCGGGAACTTTTGCCGAACATGTGGCGACGGTAATTCGTTAAAAGGCAGATTGATGTTAGCATCCCCTTCCTTGTTGTACAATGGTTATTTTCTCGTTGATTTAACTATCTTTTTCCGTATGGGATAAGGTATTTCCCCTTGTTTCGTCTTTTCGTGACAACACTGCTCCGAGACCGCGAGCATAGGCATCAGTGCCCAACATGAATTCACCAGCCTCCCTGGTAATATTAGGGAACGCCAGTATTGCAGACTGGCACAGCGTCTCACGCAATCTGTCAAAACTTCGCTGTCAGAAGGTTACAGTCTTTATTCAATATGGCGCTCAGAGTTTGTGCTATCATTAAAAAATTGGGGCTGAATCGCCAGTAGTATGAGCCTAGACTCAGGAAACTCCTCATCTCACTGACAGTCAGTAGAATCAGCCAGTGTTCTATCGGAACCGTCTCGGTACGATCTGTCTGGATGACGACTTTGGATATGACATATCCCAAAAAATTAACTTCTCTGTACATCGACCGGTATTTAGCAAATTTTAGCTCAAGACCAACCCGGCACAGCCGGTTCGTTACGGTTTGTAAGTTTGCAAGGTGTTTGTCAGACGATGGGTTGTGAGCAAGACGTCGTCCAAATACAGTAAACAATCCTGAGGCACCAGATCGCAAAGTACTGATTGCGTCAAGCGTTGAAGTGTTGCCTAACCGCATTGTCTGAAATTCATACAGCCCCGAAGGTAAAATAACCGCTGCTTTTTTCCTGTCTACCTCCATATCTTCCGCTTGCCAGTAGCCGAGTGTACTAAACCAAAACTACCCGATAAGCATCCCCAGTACGTCATTCGCGCGTGGAACAGGAAACCAGCCCCGCTTCATAAAGCTGTTCAGAAGTCGGTAATCGATACAAAGACGAAACTTCCCATCCTCCTTCTTTACCAGAATAACTGGAGCGGCTCAAGTTGAATTAGAGGGACGGATAATATTTTGTCTAGGGATTTATTCAATCATCTCTTACTGTTGTGGTTAGTAGTGAGCTGGTATTCGTTTCGAAGTTATTCGTATCCACGTACTATTCCCCGTATCAAACTGGTGTGTTCAGCGAATTTTCGCGCCCTGGCATTGCCGCTTTCGAGGCAGAAACATCCACATACTTCCTCACCAAACCAGTCAAATCGTCCTTTAACTGGTCACTCTTCCGCCAGTTCCTCCATTGAAAAAATGTGGTAGTTCTGATTTCTGCTATTGACCGTCGATTGGATTAAGAGCTATGGCGAAAATTTCACATGTCTTTGGTCTCACTACCTATACTTCAGATCTCACTTGCCACATCGTCGGCTGGATAATTAACAGTTTCTTTTGGGCCAAACCTATGCGATAGTTCAGTCCCTCCAACACATCCACTCCTGGGCTTACGTTTCATGGCAACACTTCATGGTTGAGACGCGTTTTGACTGTGTTCAATTCAACCTCCATTTCTTCCCGAACCGTCAGAGCTGAACTGTTGACTGCTAACAACGTGTTACGCGGACAGCGCCAGCTGCGCCTCACCAATCTAATCGCTACTTTCGATCCTGCAAGGCTGAATGGCGTTCCCATATTAATGAGGCAAGAGATGTACCGTCCGTTTATGAGGATCGGACCAAGTGTAACCTCTGGTTCTGTGATAAGGCAGCAGTCCTGTGGATCACTCCGTCTATATTTGTACAGTTACCCTCGAACTTACTGGAAGTAAGTCGATTAAATGTGAACACTGACTCACCCGGGGTTTCTCTGTTTTAAGAGCAAATGCGTGTGAATAGACCGAACAGGTGGCAGTATTAACAAGCTCCATTGGTCCAGTTCGTGTGACCGCGTCACTGGGCCCACGCGTTACGCTGGTAGTTCCTACTTCGCAGATGGACAGCAGCAGTCACTTCAAGTTCGGGGTCAAAGTTCCCCTCGAGGCGGATCGTGACTGATTTGATGTGCCACCCGACTGCAATATCCTGCTCCACTTCAGTGGGCGGATTCTTCGGGAACCGCCCGCAAACCTTCCGGGAAGTCACCCCTTCCACCAACCGTTTTAAAGTCCGTTCAGTCCGTTTTCTAACGGGCTCCGTTGGTCAACCTTAGCAGCATAGGAGCTTCAGCTATCGTGCGAATGTCTAGATATCCTCGCCGTGGTATTGATGGTGTACGTGGAAATCTATTCTATAGTCCATGGCGAGGTCTCAAAGTTTCAGTGTGCTCCCAAAACTTTCATTTTTGGACGTTCAGTTCATTCCTTAAGATTTCACCGTCTGACACAACTGTGAGCGTCTCACTTGCTAACAGATTCAGCAGTGCTGACAGGCGGGGTCAAAAGTTCTCGTGTATCGCGAAGCTTTCAAATCCCAGCTCGAGAATTCTCTTCCCAAGTGGAAATTCTGTGGTGCAATGTTGATCTCAGTAGTCGCTATAGCGACGACTCTTCGGCAGAAACATCGATGTTATCAGGAGTGTGAATAGGTCTAATTTTTTGCAGAATCCCCATGATATAGTCAGATGGCAGTTCTCCCTCATTCGGGGGGCGTTTCGGCATCATGACAGGGTCGCTAGATATAACAGGTAGGCGAGAATTCGGGAGATAGAATCCGGGTAGGAATGTCTATGGAGCACGTCGCACCTAACACACAGACTACGAAATGATAGGATATATGCTGATTGGTCTCCTTCAAGGGATCTTCCAGTGTTTGATCAATTGGCACGATGTTGACACTATGCTCTGTAAGAAATAGGAAAACGGTGTACAAAACAATCAAACAATGGCGTACGTCTTGTTGGCCTTGTTTTTCTGCTTATGGCGGTCTACACCAGTTATCCGTGTATAGAAAAAACAACTTGTTTGACCTGATTCGACTGAATAGGATGCTTTCTGGTATATAGTGCCCAAAATTCATATTCGCAGGTTGCAATTCATTTTGTACGATTTTGTATATACCGTTTTGTTGAATAAATCTGTACACTTTTTTCAACTACCTTTCTCATTTTTAAGTATGATCGGCAACAGGAGTAAACGGAGTTACCACGAGCCTTGTCTGCCTTACACTTTTGTGTGCATTTCGGGCTGGAGAAATGATTGCACGGTGAAGTGTTTTAGGTCCGCGGGTCTGCTGTTCTACCAACGCTTATCGGTCGTCACCCCACGCCACGTGTGGAAATATTTGTTGGCCGTTCTCCGAAACTAATCTGTGGCGCTCCCCTTCTCTCCTGTGTTGGAAAATTCAGTTCAGCGGAGTTTCACTTGTCAGTGCGTCGTTCCATAATATAGTGATTATTCCCCAGTTTGATTTGCAAGAATACCTTGGCAGCTATCCGGTGACGTTAAAATACTTTTGTCCTGCTAAGTTTTTTTAATTATTTTCTTCATTTGATTCAATATGCTGCTACAAAATCGGTGAGCTATCCCATTCATCTCCATACCATGCTTTCTCCATTTCTGGTGTTATTATCAATGTCTGAAGATAATATATTCATCGACATTAAAGGCAGTGTTGCAGTATAATTGGACAAACACAGCGCCCGAAATCTTTGGCTGTGGTTCCATCAGAGTGAGGCCATCTTTATCACTAGGCGGACAACATAGAAAATAAGACTGTCGTATGTGGTGCACCCCCCCAATTTGAATGTAGCAGTGAGTTTAGAACTTCAGTTACAATCAGCCCCATCCGATCTCGCGTATAATTCTTAGGAGGACGCGATCATTGAACGGACTGGTGGCTAAACCGCTACATGACTTATTCAACTCAGCCGAGCTAAATGATCGGTTCCAATC
>LUCH01002004.1:97978-117789 GCA_013368495.1 Paragonimus heterotremus | reverse complement strand
GTTGAAGAGTAGAAAAAAGGTTGTTCAAACATTTTTCCAGCCCTTTTTCGCATACATCCACGCTGAATGCCTCAACAATCTTTGCAGACAATTTGTAACATGAAAAATTAAGTCGAACAGTCAGTTGTGATCTTATTTTCTTGATCGTGAACCTTTGACCGCTTACATCTCTGTCCTGATGAATCTCGAAGGAATATCCCGGGTGCAATGCCCAGCGGTCGTTTGGCCTCTCTAAGGTTCCCGGCTGATACCGTGTTTTCTCGCTACTTCGTCCCTTATACATGATTCTGTAAACGTCTGCTATAGTAGGCCTGGTACGAATTCAGTGCCACTTTCCTCAGTCGTGCAGCTAATTGTACGCAGCAAATGTTCGCTCTTATTCTAACGACTCAATTATCATTCTATTCTCTTGTATTGATATCCCCTTCGACGTCCCCAAAATTCGAAACTCCCTGCGACGTGAGAATTTCCATGCTAGTACCACCGTGCCGGTTCACATTGCCTTGTGAAGGTAAATTCACTACAAACCGCTAACATCAAAGTTAGCGTTTTGGTGTGGATATCACAGTTTTGCTCGTAGCTGTATAACGAGTCCGCGCCATCTCTACTAATGTAGGCTACATTCACCAGGATAACAATGTTTCGCCACCACCGTTGGGAACGCCGCTCAACCAGTATGACGCTTGTTTGAATTTTGAAGGTCGACTGGAATTTTCGTCGACATGCGTCCTCTCTGGCGGCTCTCGTGAAATTGTGCCGTTGGTTCTCTCACGTCCAGCTCCATAGCGCCCTTAATCGTTGCGTTGAAGTCCGCTTGTGAACGGTGAGCGAGTAAATAAATGAAATTTATTTGCAGACCCACCGTCTTCTCACTGTGGCACCCGATCCGCATTTGTCTAAGGCTGGGAAAACCCTGGGTGTACGAACCTCGCAACTAGCATCACCACACTACAAGGTCGTCTAACCCGAACATTTTCCAGCGTTGTTTAACGCACTCGATGGTTTGATGCACCTTTCGTTTGGCGCGCTTTTGAGTGCCACCGAATATGCCGTAGCCCACATCGCGCTTCTTTCCCTTCTCCTCTTGGTTGCTTTCACTGGTCCCAGACTACACTAAAGCTAACTAAACATTTTTCCAAACCTTGTTTGAAATATACGGTTTGTCCCCAAACCTCACTGCGTTCTCTAGCTCGATGTCTGTTGGGACTACGTTTCGGATGATCTTCAGGAATGACATTTTAATTTTTTTTGTGGACAAGGGTCTAGCGCATACCCGCTCGGTCAGTCCACAGAGGACTTGTGCTGGTGTAGTGGGTAATCTCTCCATTGGTGAGCAGTAGTTTGCTGCAAATCTAGGAATTTCTGGATTTGTAAATTATTTGCTTCTCGTTGTTCACAAATTAGGTGGTTTCTTATGGGACAGCGAGTGGAACACTTGGGAAGATGCCGCGCCTCAGGGTATGTATGGGTCTGTATTTTTCTATAGTTCCCCCATCTTCCCGCAACTTCAGCTTCCGAGCGGACGTTAGATCGCCACCCGTCATCCTTTGTCACATGAACCACTGGAAGGACCAATATGCGTCACGCGGGGGCGTCTTGAATATGGCAGTCAACATTTCATTACCGTAACCGGGAAACACCATGCTATTGTGTGGTATGGAAATGGGGACATAATCCCACATCCAGCTCCGATACAGTTGACAGGAAAAAGTAACATTAACGACAACAGGAACGAGAGAAATAAGTGGTAACAGTAATAGGAAGAAGGAGTTATCGTCAATGAGTATGTTAACGGGCGGCCAGCGCAAAACGGCTGGATTTGATGGGGCGGGATTAGGTGACCAGTACCCATACAACAACAATCAAGCCGGCAATGCACGCACACATACTGTGAATGAAACACACCTACGTACGAGCGAACAGCCGGGTGTTCTATTAGGACTGCACTGCCTGTAGCAACCATCTAGCCAGCTACCCAGGTGTTTGCTAAACTTCTCCAGCGTAGTGGCCTCCAAGACTTCCGCCAGAAGGACGTTCGAAATCGGACGAGCCCGGATGTGAAAACTGTGTTGCCTGCAAAGTGAGCGACCACGCGTTATGTACAATTTGGAATAGTGTCCCCCCAAGCTGAACTTCTCCGTCAGCTTCAAAAGATTCCGATTGGAATGATCCTTTATAGCCACGATTTTATAGTTCAGGATCATGTCTCCCCTCATCCGTCTGTATGTCAGTGGGAGGGGTACAGGAGTTTAATTTGGCCGGTATATAAGAACGGGTAGAAACCTGTAACGTTTTTGTTGCATATCTTTGTGCTGGTTCGAAGGTGACTGTCTTTTCAGATATGGAGCTCATGTCGGTAAGTTTACCTATGGCGAACGTCCTGCTAGAGAACGAAAAACCGGGGGATAAGGCAATGACCGTAAGCTCCGATGGTTTTAGTAGTAACACCGGGTAAACTATGACCGATGTACATTCATTACTCAGCGTCATATATTATTTCTGCATCATATTGCCCTCTTCCCTATCCTATTGATCCCTCCATATATTGTCGTAATCCACCTCTCCTATTCATTATGTTATAGATCACATGCTTCGTTTTCTGATTGATTAAATCCGTTCTATCAGGCTTTGTCTTCTCTGCGCTCTCGGTTACCACTTGCAAGCCTACTCGTTACAGTTTAATCAATCAGAGATAATGGATCATCTGCTACGACCGGACCGATTTGATGCCGACCCAAACTCCACAAAGAGCGTTAACGTATGGGAACATTGGTTGTATATTTTTTCCAATTGTCTTGAATCGACTGCTTCTCATAAACCTGACAAGTTGAAAACACATACACTTCTTGTCTCTCGCCGTATACAAATTCGTCTATCACCTTACTGATTATGACTCTACTATCACAACACTTCACTCTCTCTACAAACAACGAAAGAATGAAGTTTTTGCACGCCACCTTTTAACAACTTACAAACAGGATCCCACTGTAACTCTCGGCCAGTTCATACGAAAACTTCAAAACCTTGCCAAGGATTGCAATTTTAAGGCTGTCAGCACGGAGCAAAATCAAGAGGACGCTATACGCGACGCTTTCATAAGTGGGCCCTTATCTGACTCGACTCGCCAACGACTGCGTGAACACAAAACTTCAGACGTAAAAATCGCTTACGATCAAGCGAAGGCCTTAGATCTGACTCAGCAACAATCGCATTCGTTCGCGCAATCTCAACCTCCAATTTACAATATGGCTACTACCGACGCCTCACCAAATACTGCTGAGTAACTTAACAACCATTACGAGACTACACAAGGTGCAGCCCGAACTAACTGCTTCCTCTGTGGATATGACCAACACCCTTGCCACAAATGTCCAGCTAGAGATTCAGTCTGTAAATCATGTGAAAAACGGGGTCACGACCGAAAGGTGTGTCGTTCTGCTAATCATTCGAAACACAGGGAGTCAGTTTCTCCATTCCTTACCCCCTCTATCGCCACTGCTGCAGCTCCAACTAGCCTTGCTAAAGCCCTCACTGAAGTGGCAACCAATGGTATAACCCTACAAACACTGGCTGACACAGGGAGCTCAGAAAGCCATGTTTCTGAAGCGGTAGTACTCCGAAATCAATGGACAAAATTGCCATCAAGTAGCCAAATTTTTATGGCTTCCACAAGACTAACCAGTAACACCAAAGGCCACTGTTTTGTTTCATTGTTTCTCAAAGGTACACCTTACAGGGATGTTAAATTGTCCATCCTCCCCAATTCGTGTGCTGACATGTTATTAGGGCATGACTTCCTATAGCGACACAAATCTGTGGAAATGTCCTTTCAGGGTGTTCAACCCTCATTTTTACTGTGTGGCCTAGCTGCCGCTACTCTTCCAGCTCCCTCCCTCTTCACTCAGCTCGATCCCTCTTGCCGTCCAATCCGTACTAAGCCGAGACGACATCGTCACTGTGATGAGATTTTCATTCAGACCGAAACCGAAAGATTGTTAAAAGACGGCATCACTGAACCTTCGCAATCACCTTGGCGGCGCGAGTCTTGGTCACTACAAACGACCGCCATAAACTTCGCATGGTCGTCGATTACAGCCGAACTATTAATCGGCTGACCTGCCTGGATGCCTATCTTCTCCCTCGTATCGACGATATGGCAGGGGAAGTTTCAAAATTCACTGGTTTCAGTACGCCGGACCTCCAGAAAGCTTATCACCAAATACCCATTAACAAAGGTGAAAGACAATATACCGCTTTTGAAGCATGCAATAGCTTATACCAATCCCGTCACATACCTTTTGGAGTGACCAATGGTTTGCATGCTTCCAACGAGTGACAGACGAGCTGATACGTCGAGAAGCGCTCCAGGGAGCCTTTGCTCATGTCGAAAATATGCGGAAAAGATGCAAACGATCACGAGACTAATCGTACTCGTTTTCTGCAAGTGGCGGATAAATACGGATTAACACCGTGTCAAAGAAATTCGTCTGTTGGGTTATGGAATATCCGAAGGATCTATGAGACCAGATCCCGATCGATTCGAAGAGCTAATCAAACTGCATGCACCTGGAAACCTGAAAGCACAACAAACAGTGGTTGAGATGTTCTCATACTTTTCCTAGTGGTATCCCCACTATTCGGATAGCGTCCATTCACTGATTATCAACAAGAGCTTTCCATTACCCACCAGTGTACTTTCCGCCAACGAATCTCTGAAATCCGAACTAATTCAAGCCTCACTCTTTTCTATCGCCAGAAATGTTCCCCTGGTCGTTGAAACTGATGCCTCTGATATAGCCGTCTCCGCTACACTAAATCAGAGTGGTCGCCCCGTGGCGTTTTTCTCACGTACTCTCTCTCCAACCGAACGGAACCACCCCGTTGTTGAACAGAAAGCTTACGCAACTATTGAAGCTATCCGGAAATAGCGACACTACCTGATTAGAACACATTTCAAGCTGCTAACCGACCAACGTTCTGTTGTTTGTATGTATGATACGAAAATTGCCAGTAAGATCAAAAATGACAAAATTCAACGTTGGCTGATCGAACTATCTTAATTCTCTTATGATGTTGTACATCGCCCTGGGTCAGATAATCCTGCAGCCGATACTTTATATCAAGCATTTTGTGCATCAACACTTTCCATCGATTACCTCAGAAAGCTCCATGAATCTCTCTGCCACCCCGGAATAACTCGTTTGTCTCACTTTGTTCGAATAAGGAATTGGCCTTTTTCCCTGGACAACGTCAATTCTGTTATTCAACAATGTTCCGTCTGTTCCCATTTAAAACCGAAATTCTACAATCCTTCCAATAGTCCTTCAATTGAAGTAACGCAGCCCTTTGAACGTCTTAGTATCTATTTCAAAAGGCCAATTCTTTCTACCACTCGCGGTCACTATATACTGACTGTTATTGACGAATTCTACCGCTTCCCGTCCGCTTTTCCATGCCAAGATATGTCTACATCCACTGTCACTACCCGTTAAACCGACCTCTTTCCCATGCTTGGAATGACGTCATTCGTTCATTCCGATCGAGCATCTACATTTATGTCGCAGGAGTTCAGACAATTCCTCCGCCACAGAGGTGTGGCCACTAGCAGGATCACGAGTTACAACCCACAAGGCAACGGCCAGGTCGAAAGGCTCAATGGCACTATATGGGAAACTGCTTCTCTTTGCCTACGTTTCGAGGCTCTGAATGTTGACCAGTGAAAGTACTTGCTTCCGGACGCGCTGCACGTTATCAGGTCGTTGTTGTGTATTGCTACCGACAATACTGCTCATAAATGCATGTTTCTGCGTAATCGGAAATCGCCCACATATACCAATCTGCTCCAATGGCTCGTTACGCTGGGACCAGTACTATATCGGAGGAATGTCCGAACATCGAATTACGACCCCTTAGTGGGAGAAGTTGAACTGTGGAAGGGTAACCCTGAATTTGCCCACATTGGGCTTCCAGATGGTCGAGAGGTAACTGTATCCCTACGACAACTGGCTCCCATTAAAAACACAACTCGACCGCCACAACCCATTTTGTCAGACCCGATTTCAAACCTTTCTATTGTTGACACACTGTGCACTATATCCGACACGACAGAAACTACTAGTGTGCCAGAAACAAACGCTCAAAATCTTCTGTTCCACCAACAAATGGTTAGACCTTACTTATTCCGAAATCGCGAGGCGTAACCTCGTTTCACAGTTTTGCCATCATCTTTCATACGTTAGACGGTTAACCCCCTAATACTCCACATTTACGTTAGTGACATTTTTATATGGCGGAGGAGAATGTCATCTTTTTTTCTGCATCATACTGTCCTCTTTCCTGTCATACTGATACCTCTATATATTATCGTAATTTACCTTTCCTGTTCATTACGTTATAGATCACATTCCTCGTTTTCCGGTTGATTAAAGCCTTTCTATCGGGCGTTGTCTACTCTGCGCTCTCGGATACTTCTGGAAAGTCGATTCGTTACACTCAGTATTCATTCTTTGAAGGCAGCAGCTACTTCCTTCCATATAGGTCTCGTCTCCTCAGCGGTACACAGGTGTTCAAGTTACGTCCACTTCTGATATCACAGATTCTCTGTGTGTCGTTCTATTCCTTGTCTTTTAGAGATCATGAGAGGGCACTCTGACTGTTGACTACTCTAGTGGGAAGGCAGCAAAACCCAAGCGTCACCTGAGTGATTTGCTTCCTCAGAACCAATTGGTTTTCAGTTTAATTCAGTGGACATGGCAAGTGACGGCCAAGTGCTAGGATGTTCAGGTTTTTGAATAGAAAAGCCCGAAACCTCCATGGCTCGGCTTGAGAATTTCTTATTTTAACCCGAAGTGCATTCTTAGAACACCAGCAGGAACACACATCTACAGAACTGGTACCACTAATCGCAAGAGGTCGTACACAAATGAGAATGCATGTGGCGAAGCTCCAGCTTGCTGGTCGAAAACATGCATCTATGCTCATCAATACCCAACCATGCATACCGGCGCTCGCTTACTGTCCATGCTTAATATAGCCACTCTTACGAAGAAACTCCGCGTGTGACCCCGAACACATTTTTTCTAGCAGTATTTCGTGTTCTAGTAGTAAACCTCTTACCGCATGCCCGCTGCCTTGAGAAAACATGTGAGTCGCTTGTGTGCCAGATCTGCTGGGAAATTCTCCCCACCAGTTTCTACCTCCCAACTTCTTATTTGACTCCTTTGAACATAACGTCCTCCCAACTTTGCAACTTAATTGTATTGGTTCATCCTTGCGCATTGTTTTACACCCTTGGAAGTCACGGTTTAGCCTTTGGGCTTTAATTTGGCGTACTTCGCCTTAAGGTAAATCTTTTCTGCTTTGCTTGCATTATCAAAACCACTTGTCGGGTAGCTCTAAAACAGTTACATCCCTACGGTAATTCGAACAAAACAGTTGGAAGACGAACACCGGTGGGTGATAGCATTTCGCATTGGCTCGTCAGTACCAAATAACCGATGACACGGAAACCTTCAGTTTAACGTCTACGGTAATTGGTGGTGAGAAAAAAGAAAGCAACAATAACAAAACGTCCATTCGTGTTATCTGAATGATACTCACCGCGTCTTAGTACCATGACAACTTCAGGTTCACAGATATTGTTTTTGCATACACAACACAGGTTTGAACCGGTTTATGGCGACGGCTTCAGCAAAATTTAGGAACCGTGGGTTGTGGTGGCGCACTATGATGATGTGACTGCGCAGAAAGTTACGCAGGCAGAACCGAGAGATCGTTCATCTCAAGGATGAAGGAACATGCACCTAAGCGGGTTCACATGTAGATCTTAAAACCGGATACTGTAGTCACAGAGAATCATAAGCCCCAAGCTTCGTTGATCGGACGACACGTCTTGTCAGCTGATCACAACGTGGACTTGACTTCAGCCTCAGTCGTAACACATATCAAAAACACCTATTCGCCGCTGAAATCCGTTTCCTTTTTAGTTAGCCACGTTTCTTTTGACTGCTTTCGACCGCCTTATGCACCTACTTCGTGGTGAATTAATGTGCCGTCGCTGTCCGCAGACTAACATAAGTCTCATTTTCCCGGTGGACAGAGTGGTTAAGCTTTTTCGTGCAAGTCCAATGAAGTTTATCCTGATTGCCTCCTTGACACTGGGTGCTGCTGTGTAGATTTCGCTCGTTTCGGTTTGTGTCTTGTATGACACGGGGTGGGCGACGTATAGGCCACATCCATCTTCCTCTCTCAAGACTATAAAGAGGGACGTGACCAATGGGGCACCAACCATAGCCTACCAGAAGCTGGACGTGAATTCCGCCGGGACTGTCACCCAGTCATAGGCCGGGTAGGAGCACCCTCTACATCGCAAAGGGAATCTTGAAGTTGTGCGGCATGGGAGGATGATCACTATGAGTTTGCTATTGCATGTCCTTCTACAGTTTTTGCCCTTGATTTCAGTGCCTCCGCTGGCACCTTCCTATCTCTTCTCACACAGTCAAATGAAGAATTAGCTTTCGGTTACGTGTATACTAACCGTATGAGCAAATTCAATAAGTTGAAGAAATTCAGGCAATTAGCCTTTGGTGTAACTCCTTATAGTTGCTTTCAAGGAAACCCGACTGTCAACAGATATGAGCGATATTGAACTGAGTGCCTCTGAGTACTCTGTACTTTGCCAGCTCCCCTTAATGGAGAATGAGGGGCCCTGCGATAGTTATATATCACTCCCCTTACACCCATGGTCAATGAGAATTTCGATCTTTTGATAAACATCGTGCTTCGTGGTTACGGCTAGCGTTGAGCGACCAGAACACATTCCTAGTGAATGTTACTTGGCGCTCTCGCTCATGTTGCACTTAGGATGACGACGTTGTTCGTGAAAACCTAGAGAACTTCCTCAAACTTCGGCGTTTTTTCAGCTACAAATTGTGGATGCCTTCAAAGCACTCAAGATGATTTAGTCGTCAGTGTTCTTTTCACGCTGTGAGAGTGGATTCTGGTCAATGCTGGTGCGGCGGAAGGCTTGAACGTAGCACGTCGGCGCTTCGATGCGGCATCTTTCTGTTCAGACCCGTTATTTCCTTCGCCACACTGTCATCAACCGGAGTCACCCTCTCTATGGAGTGGCCACCAGATCGCCGCTTGGACGGAGCGACCACGGATTAGTGAATTCCGATCTTACATTTTACTGGTTGCAACGGCTGACAGGAAGGTTCACTGGCCGAAAAACTAGTCGAGTCGATTTTGACCGCCTGAGAGGCTGCTTCAGTTGAATTCATCTTGATTGGGATTCTGGGGACCTAAATTATCGTTCGTTTCAAATCACAATTCAGAAGGCCAACGGTTGATTCATACCGCGTAAATCTTGTACCATCTCTTCCCACCCACATATTCTGCGTGGAATACGTCGTCTACCTGGTGGATGCTTTCAGCTATCCACGAGGAATACACCCACAAACGCCAAAGAGAATCCGAAAGGTATCACACTGTTCTAAATAGGTGTAAGTGAGGAATGAACGAGCACACGGAACTCATATAAGAGGGGTTCCCATGAAGAAAATTTCATCAACTTAATTCACGCGCTGATTGAGGGTATGAGCCTTCAGCCCTTTCTCCGCGATTGCCCGACAAAGAGACTTTTTATGACCCATAAGTGATTTTCGAGCTATTCAAAGAGCACTATTAGGTGGTTCACAGTCCTGCAACACAAAACTAGCTCCCTGCAATGCCTGTAGAAAAATCTTCAGCAGCCAAATTCTCCTACTGAATTCTCCGTAACAGACTTTGGAAACCTCTTATTCAAAGTTCATTCATGATGTTTTCTTCTACGCAGCACACCTTCGTTCCTAGTAGGTCATACGTGACAAATATGATTATCTTCATAGACAGCTTGACGTAGGTCAGGTACGGTGGTCCCATCTTCCTCGATGATGGTAGGGCATCCGACCGTGTTCCACATGACATCCAAGGAGAGGTCCTTTACTCGGCCACCTTCGCTGTTGATGGTGAAACTCTCACAGTTGGCGCCGGATCAAACTTTTCATCACTCTCTCTTATTTTCGCGGAGTCCCTCAAGAATCAGTGCTCGGTTCCATTTCATTTTTTCCGTTTACTTCAACGACCTTCCGGGAGCTATTTCAAGCGGCGATTTTCTTCATGTCAGCAAACCAAAAACACGGAATGCTAGTTATGTCGGTGCAGGATTAAGTAGTGGTTAGATGGTTGGTGTCTCCCCCTAACAGGCAGTAAGTGTGCATACGTCACTCTCTGGGGGTTCTAACAATGACTCTGCGCTTCACAGTAAGCTGGACGCAGCAAACATCACTAAAATGTACCTGAAGTGCAAATTACATATCTGTATATCGCCAAGCCTACCCGTCGCGTGTCATCAAGAGACGTCCGTTGGAAGGGTTTCGTTTATCCCCCAATGATGAAGCGGACCCTTCCACCCAGACAAGAATGCGTTTCAAATACTTCACGGGGTTTATAAGGGACTGCTGCCCGAGGACGTTAATCAAATTGAGTACACCCCCATAAAGGAGGGCATACTCGTTAAGCGTGTTTATCTGCGGGACATCAAGTTGGCCACTGGTCTGCAACATGTGACTCAAAAGAGGCGACTTAAAGTTCTTTGCTTGTATCCATTTCGCTGGGATTAAGTTCTAACGCACTTCTTCCTCAGCACAGGAGCCGTCGGGCAGTTCTTCATCTTAGTAGGTGGTAGAAGCTGTCGTGGTTTATTGTTTTTCCTATTTTTGTTAACTAACGATGCTAAACTTTTGCACATCATCGCTTTTGCCTCATAGTTGTGCGGCGACGTTTTTGCATAACTTTCCGAATCTTGTTCAAACTGACTGAAGTGACCACGCCTCGAAGCAGGGAGTGTACGCACATCCGTCTACCCTCATCTCAGTCTGCCCGGTCGTTTGAAAATACCGCATGGATCTAATCAAGTTTTGGTTCCCCTGCACTAGGTACTTTGTCGCATCTCTGACCGCGATCCAGCGGTCTATGGTAACCCCGTGATATCGTTGCTTCTCGGACACTGATAGTTTGCAGTAGCATAGCGGTCAACTCGAACATTTGTGAACACCTGCGAGTCCAATTCTGTGATTACCGTGGCTTGCTCGAACCGCGTAAGTTTTTCATCGCAACTGTTTATTTTGTTTTCAGTGGCAGATGGGTGAAATACGCCTGCGCTACTGAGGCTATTCAATAACTCATATTTAACCACCACACGAGTCACGACAGGAAGTTTCACAAGCTCGGTCTTTAGACCTTCATCATAGAATAACTTTCATCATACAGGGTTGCAGTCACCAGAACAACCTCCCATCTGTGCTGGCTAGCTTTCCCCTAGGGATTGTTCCAGACGTTTTCTACATTCCTATTTAACCAGAACCCTGCTCGGTTCTTAATCCCGATCTGCTGTTGGTACCTGCTTTAGTCTCCAACGGCGGTGCTGAATTGTGCTTTCCGTGGTTGCGTTCCAGGTCAACAGACGCTCGCTGGGTGTTAAAACAGGTTGACTGATTAGAACCGGATGGATTGGGTCCCCAGGCACCGACTAATATGTTGTGTAAAACTCACGGCAAACGGTTCGTTCTTTTCACTTGGAGGAAAGAAGCGAACTTTTTGCCACATTTGCTACCTTTTGCTTACCAGAAGCTATTATTATCGGAAAAGTGTTCAGGAACATTTTGGTTATTTCACCTAACACCAAATGGCAATTTTGAAATATAGCTGATTCGCCGAAGAACTGAACTTTGCGTAGAAATAACTCAGGAGTTTTAACGGAAGGATTTCACGCTGGTCGGACGGACTGGTCGAGGCCTCTCAGTTTGGTGTTAGTGTTTCCATTATACGTGCCACTCGGTGTCGCCCGTTGCCAGCCGACTCTGCAGTCACATTCTCAAAGTTATCGATTTACCTTTGTCCCTCATATTCCTCGTTTACCTCTATCAACTGGTTATGAAGAATGGAATGAGGCTGTAAGGAACCTAGGGGGGAAGCAACATTCGTTTATCCAATGCTTTTCGATAGACCGAATTGTGTTTGTCATGTTGCTTCTTCTTCAGGAGGTGTACTGTATGGCCAGCATGATTGTTAGAAACTCAAGCACGGCTCAGGTCTCCAACCCTTGGCTGCTAGTCGTAGATCCTGGCTTCCTCAGTTATCGTGGGTAAAATTTACATCACCAAAAAATCCGCCTTATTGACTTGATATCAGGTGCAGAAGTTGAAGTCGCCGAAATCTGCGTCATGGACTCGTAGTTGTTCGACTTAACTAGCCGTTGGTTGAAAAAGACATTATCGTATGTCATTTTCGAACTTCGGTAGAGCTGGTGTTGTGGCCGACTGCGTGTGGCAGTGCGACTACACGGATTATGAAGCATTTCTGTTTTTATTCTACATTTTATTCATTTATTTTATTTTTTTCATTTTTGGAAAGTGGGTTATATTCAGACTTTCAAGGCGGTGTTTTAAAATCATGACGTTCGCACGTTCTTGCAGTTCCACGGGCGCCTCCAGAAGTACATGGGTGAGGTAGGTGTTATTAAAGTTCATGAAACGGGTCGTGGGTCGAAAATGGTTCCTATGTACGATAGAGTAAGGTGACAGAGTTCCCTGAAGACTGTGCAGGTTTATCATCGTTATACAAGGTACAAAATACGTAGGTGTCTACGTGGGGATGTGCGATGTGTTTAGTGGGTTAACCGTTGTTAGTTTCAACACTTTAGTCCGCGCGACACGTGTTGCAGATTACGATTTCGTGTGGTCCGACGAAACGCCTGTCTGGCTGTGAACCCTTTCGAGCTAAAGCACAACCACCCTTCAATCGTCAACTGTGTAGATCCCATCCAGCAAATCGGGACTCGCCGCTAGTTAATTGAACGAATACAGGAGCCTGTTCCGATGCGATACACCAACAGGTCACATTAAGCAGTGTGTAGCGGAGGTTTGCGGAAAGTTTATTACAACGGCGAACGTTGGGAACATCCACCGGTAGTTAAAGCCCGCACTGTCAAGTGAATTTGCTGTGTGAGAATGGTAACGTGACGTTAGAGAACCCCGATTAAGTGTTGTCGATGATTAGTACCATATGTGTGGTGCGCAGCGTGTGGGATAAACGTAGCAGATGTACGCATAGCTGTTTTGCTCAGCAAACGCAAAGTGAACTGTCTTGACCTTTCCCGCATAATGTGAATGTAGACGCCACCCACGGGACTAACAACCACAAGTGTTTCATTAAACACTTTCTCTTACTTTCTAGGCTGGAAGTTAAATTGGTTGCTCACAACAGATGGCATGGGGCAAGTCTGACTCGTGGTGTACGAGCACGTTCGTAGTGAGAAGTACGCTCCACTAAGTGGGCTGCTCGAAATTTTTCAGGAAATGATGTGCAAGCGCATTTTGGAGGAGACGTTCGTCATGAACAAGATGTCTGCGCAAATCAGGGCAGCCCATTTGGTGTTAGGCCGCAACATCATGTTGAGTCATTCTTAAGTACGTGTCTAGGCGTGGAGTACTGGTTGGCTCAACTGGCAAGGTACGACAGGTGGATGGAGTGAACATGCATGTCTGGGCATGCAATGCTGTTCGATATATCTCAAATAATGTCCACAGTTCGTAGTTACAATTTTATTTTTTTTTGCACGTTTTTGTATCTACCGCTTCATTACCTCTATCAGTACACTTGTTTGAATTCATCGCCATCGCTTTTTGTATTTGCTCGTCAACACGAATAAACGGGAGTTACCGCACATCGTCTCTGTCTTCTTCGTTTGTGAGGATTTTTGGACTGGCGAAGTAACTGCACGACAAAACATCTTAGCTCCGAGGATCGGTTGGTCGGTCGACTCTCAATGTTCATCGCCCCGAGCCGCGGGTGAAATTATCTATCGGTCGTCCACCAAACTCACTGTCTGGTGCCGTATTTCTCTCTTGCAGTGGTCTATTCAATTTAACATACTTTGACTGATCAGTAAATTGTTCTTATGTTACTGGTAAGTCTCCCATTTTCTTTGTGTGCTCACCTTTTATGCCTATCCGTTAACGTTAAAACTTCTTTGATGTTAACATATTTTTGGTCACTTGTCATTTGACTGACTAGTCGATTACACTCATAAGCCAGAACAAATGGATATTCCGGTCGCATGGTTCCGTATAAGCCACTCTTTGGTTCTACTCGTAAGCTAGGAAAATTGCACGAGGTTTCCGTAAGCGGGAATGGCTCTTCGATATCTCTCGTTTAGCAGGTCAACTCGTCCGCATTTTGGCGTGCAACATGGTTCCATGGAAAAGTCTACAATCGTGGTAGCAATGAATGCCCGTGCATGACGAATATAACTAAGAAAATATCACTGGCACGCCTAGTTTTTGCACATTGTCCAGCGTTGGAATGTGGTTGGTGGCATACATTACGTTTGCAGCTTAATAAAAAGCCTGGTCCTTGTGGTCGGACAACGGTTCAACCGTCGGAAGTATATTGACGTTTTGCATTCAAATTTTGCATTCAAATTTTAATGAACGCATGTGTTTCCACGTCTATGACATCTAGTTTCATTACATTCCACCATTAGCTGTCCGAAATGGCAAAATGCAAGTTTCCGTTTTTTTCATTATTTTCTGTCATTGAACTACTGCAAATTTCTTACTTGCATTTTCGGAAGGTCAAAGTAAAAGATTTTCAGCGACAGGGTTGTACGATTTTAAGAACCGAAACGCGCCACATAATTACAACTTCAGCAGCTCAAGAAACATTCCTACCTCAAATATCACCGATATTTACGGTCTACTGATTATATGCAGCTCTTAGACCTAATCAGTATCGTCCGCGTATGAATGACAGTGCAATCCGGCCCTATTTCGCTGACTGTTGTGACACAACTTCAAACGAGACAGCCGGTTGTGGAGTTGTTTTTGAGCAGGTTCTCTCAAAGCTGACTGAGTTTGATCGGAATGCGGGCGAACTTGAGCTTAATCACTTGGGAGATGACGTCACACAATTCCATCGAAGCGTGTTCTGATATCACATCTATGAGTCGAATCATTTTCGGTCCAAAGTGCAACACTATGGACACTGGTATATGCGCCCAAGGTGCAGGTGTCTTGTTGTCCTCAGCCACTCCACCAGATGCCACAACTGCAGCTGGTTCATGAATTGTGCTAAGTGACAATTTAACCGCTGATGCTGCTACAAGCATACCGGGCTGTGCTACCATTTTTGTTAATCCACCAGTCATCAGTCGGTGCAAACAAATTTGTCAACCCTGTGAACAACAAGCAGAAGTAAGTGATAATTATATGGGGTCTTTTGGAAAATTCGACTTGAGAGGCAAGTGGAAGAAAACGACGGAGGACACCCGACAGTGTTACGCCCAACAATTCTGGTGCTTTGTTCGGCAACCTACAACAGTCGGAGGCCATTACAGTGCCCTCCATAAAAACCGCGAAGGTTGTAGGCTGAGTACACCAGACATATTCAACAGAGATGTATCCAGAGTCAAGTAACTTGGTACGCGCGAGAAACCGTGTAGTGAGTGTACCGAAACATACGGACTCTTTCACAGATAAAAGCCTCCTTTTTGAAATGTGAAAGAACTTACGGGGAAGTACTTCAGGGATCGCGTGGTCGCCAACTTTAATTGAATCTTAGTGGGGGTAACAAAGCGTTTGCCCCCTGGGTACTCGGGCATCACAGTTAGTGAGTTTGTTGTTGTGAGTGACAATCCGGAATGTCCCCCCCCTTCATGACTCAGGCTACTGTGCGTAGTCCCCTCTACCGCTGAGGAAAGCAAAACCCTCTTAAGCTCTGTCTTCAAGCTCAAAGGGTCTGTGATAAACGTCCACAAAGATCTAACACTTGCCGATCGTCCCAAATGAAATGACGCTCCAAAGGACCTACGGGCAAGGCGCGCGGCATGTGAACAAGGATTCATACTTGCTGATTTTCAGACGGTCTGCTGAAAGTCCACTTTCTCCATTTTGAATTTGATGTTTATAGCCCGCAATCCCGCAAGGTTGGTTTCAGCTTTCTCTAGATAATCCTCCGTAATGCGTGTATTCTGGGAGGCAAGGTGGATGAGGTGCGGACTCTGGTTAATGACCGATAACAGAAAATCCATGTCTTCACCAAAACGTGACTATCGCCAGGCGTGCACGACAGCAATCTCACTTTAACAGATTATGCACTGTTGAAACGTCATAGTGAAATTCAGCGATGAAGAGGATGTGTTGCTCTGCACACCCAAAATGGTCTTGATGTGGTGAAGACCGGCTCGTTCGGTCCTTTCGTCGGGATCGCAAAAGCTTCAGCACTGCACATGAACATGCTTACGGGAGGACAACTGGCAGTGATTGCTGTTTGCGGAGGTTTCGCTTCTGCTTCACCTGACGTCCTGCAGATTATTCGTGGCCACACGTAGAGTAGGTGTATTATGATGAGGAAATTCAACGTGCCGGAGGTGTGATGACAGTCCCCCTGTTGTTCAGCTGTGAAAGAAGGCTGCACAAGTAATCCGCTACATTCTTCTCTTCATCTACCATTAAAGCAGTCTGCTTATCAACCAACGTGATTTGTGATAAGTCACACCCCCATAACATTCAGTTTTGCCTTCACGAGGCTTATCGACTTTGTCTGCGATTTGATTTGCCGAGGGCCACTAGACTCGAGTGGATGCGTCGTTCTGGTGGTTCGGTTCTGCGTTAATAGCAATAGGGATGGTGCTCAACCTCGCTTGCCTAACATCCGGAAGGAAAACATCGGTGCTATGTGGACCGCCGCAGCAGTTATAGCCTTCGAAGTTAGTGGGTTCAGAGGGCGTTTTGCAGGAAAAATGGTGATTCTAGTGCAAAACCTCCTTTTTAAATATTTTTGAAAGTATTGAAATGGAAACTCCAGACACCAAGCCACCAGATCGTTAATAATAAGTAAACGGTACTAATGAGAAACTTCTGTCTGGAGTTCTAAACTTATGGTGAAAAACTATTCAGCATTTTCGCAAAGAAAATCCAGCACAAGCGTTGGCTCACTTCCTCAAGCATTTTAAGTGTGATCATTGCTATTTCCGAGGTGGGGTACGTGATCCCCTAGCCTGAGAGTGTCCAATTTTGCGGCGTGTTAAAAATGTTGGCGAAGTACAATTTACTACCATAGCATACTAAAAATGAGTTTCAACAAGAATACCAACATATTTGACAATTAAACGTGCATGACAACGTTTCCAGTCCCTGCAGTAAAGTACTTTATCGTGTGATTGACGTCATTTGAGTTTTTGTCTGTATAAGTTGTGTACATGAATCATTGATCCTCTGGCTCAAGCTTGTCGGTTTTGTTGCCATTCCAGATTCCCGTTTGGCCTTCGTTCTCCAGAGGAACGCCGTTTCTCAGTACCTCCACTCCGCTACACGTTACACCTCCTTACTCAGGGGACGTTTGCAGTTTCGTTTCCATTTCCGCAAGACTTCAGGTATGTATTCGTAGACGAAATGTTCCAAGAAAGGGTTGCAAGTGACACTATTGTACTGACTTTCAAGTAACTCCATCCTCTTCGCTGTGGCATGTGCAAATTTCCACCTAAAATTTGAGTTCACATTGCGCATAAGTTCGTAAGGATCGTCGCCCATCGTCTGTTTTTTGCGCGCGATCGCGTTCATTTGTTGGTACACTTTTTGGCCTGTGAACGCCACTAGCGCTACGCACACATCCAGCTTACTCCCGCGTTCGATGATCGAATCCAGAACACCCTAGCTGTTGCTGCGCGTCGGTATCGTTCAGCGCTGGTCAAGACTTAGTGTAATTATTGTATGATATTCGTTGGAATTTTCCCACTTATCCTTTCCTCTGTTGTATTTAGTGTGTATTGCGTATACCGAGGAGTCGCCAGCTTAGCGCACATTCGCACCAACGGGGTCGCTAGTGACGCCACGTAAATGTTGAACAGAAGTAAGGCAGATAATTTGTGTCGAAATGCGCTATGAAGAATTCCTTGCACGTACTTGTTTCTTTTTGAAGCAAAAGATTTCCAGTGGCATTTTAAAGTGATCCTCCTTAGACCGTTGGGACGACCACGTCAGAACCTTGAACCTGACAGCAAGTATGTGATTAACCTGACCAATCCAAAGGACGCACTTCGCATTGGTCACTTTGATAGTCGGAGTTGTATTCGTTACTCTAGGGGGTTCGGCTGTTTTGCTTAATCAGGGATGAGTTGACGTTCAACGTTGAGCACAGATCTTCCAACCCGGTTCCTGCTAATCCATCGAACTGTGGAGCGTATTGGTTCCCCTGACCATTAGAGGGTTACGAGTGATTAGGAGTGTCCTTGAGTTTCGCGTCCAATGGGTTTCAGCCTTGAGGTCATAGTAGACTTCATACTGTGATGTGAGAGACGAGCCAGATTGTGAAAGCAGGTTTATTGCTTCTTTGGCGTACATGACTGACGGGCGGGAATAAGCTTGCATTCCGAGTAGCACATGATTGGCTTTGGAGAGTGGGCCATGCTCTGACCAGCAGTCCGCCCATAATAACCGAATGGGGCAAGTGAACGAACTTATAGTACTCACGCTTATCATAACATCATGATCCACGGAAATAAAGTTTCTGAAATCATTTCCATACCCATAATAATTCACATTCGTTGCTTTCTAACTGCTGTAATTTCCGGTAATTCATCTTCAGGCCAAAAAAGCGAGTAGGGAGTTGAAAGAGTTAGGCGGAGATATCGATCGGACTTGTTACGGAGAAACTATGCCAAATGTCGTTAAATTAACGATGGTTTCGTTGATCTGCTATGTAACGCTTTCCTGTTGGTTTGACCACGCTGCTTGATCAACTATCCGATAGCGTTGTGACCATGGCAGCCGCGGAGCTTGGTAGAACCGCTTTTGACGACGGGACACTAGGTGAAACAGCCTGATTTCTACAGGCTCGGCGGTACACAGTGTTTCAACCGGACGACTCCTGGTTAGTCACCTGGCACACGATATACCAGTTGGAAGGTTTGATCAGTGTTAACCCAGCGCCAGCTTTCATCCAGCTGGAAGAGGATGGCACCGCTGACCGATCGTGTGTCCCTTTGCCTCAGCCACTGTGGATGGAGTCCCAGAGTCCGTTTCAGCAGCCGTCGTGACAGCCGAGCAATGTAACCTGCTTCACCGGAATTAAATACGGAGTTCAGCTGTGGCGTGAACTGCTGTTTCTTGTTTGAGTCTATTTTTCGGCCATTCTGCTGCATTGTTGCCTTTGAACGGTGCCCGAATCGCTCACCAACCTGTATGATCAAAACAACAGACAGGCACGACGCAACAGACCAATCAAGCCATCAATAATTTAATGACCGGTGGCAACTTCTCTGTAGCAAGTCCGGGCGATATCTCGGCCCAAATCTCTTAACACCCTATACGGTTGTGTCGTCCAGAAGATTAATCAAGGAAACATGTTCGCCTATTTGTCTTCATTCTCATTATGGTAATGGTTACATTCGAAATTATGTAATTTTGTCCAGTTTTGTTTCAGATGCTTCCTTGTGGCGGACGCGCGTCGAATTTCCCTTTACATCAAGACGTCAAGAAAACATGGACGAAGATTTCCCTTCATGCGGGGAAAAATAATATGAACGGCCAATTCTTCCGATTGGTTGATGGATAAATCCGTTGCCAAATTAATTAATGCCAGAATGTGCGTCTGTATCGACAACATATAAGTGTAAACACGTCGAAATGAAAATGTATATATTCATACGGATAAAACAAATACAAATGTATCGATTTGCACAATGACAATTACGTTCTTATATCTATATCTAT
>LUCH01002004.1:81009-93036 GCA_013368495.1 Paragonimus heterotremus | reverse complement strand
TGTGAACCAATCTTGTTTTGACCATTTGGGATCGTTGGTTTATTGCTACGCATTGCTCAACGTCTTCGTGAAAGATCGTTACAATAAGTGCGAACACTACTTTGTCTACCAAAGCAAGGTTTGTTGTATTTTATACATTTTTAACAAGATCATTTCCATCATTTCACTCAGACTTCATAAATCTCTCAGTCTATTGAGGTTGCAGGAATATTGGCATGAAATGAAACCGACTCTCAGACAACCAATCAGGTGCTTCGCGATCGAGAACGCGGGATTTCTGTTCGGGTATTGATTTACTCACCCAGGTTGAACCATTGTCTGCATTAACCACCTGCGGATACATCCCGCACTTCTCTATCGTAAGGTCCACCCCTTCCTGCCAATGTATCGGTCACTGCAACTACTGGTGAAGTGGCGGATGATAAAAGAGGCTCATTTTTCCGATAAACAGCGAACGGGGCAGTGAAGACTCATCCTGCGGGTGGAAGGTGGCAAACGCTATTTCACTGCTGGAAACGTGTCATTAAAGGCATACTTTGCTCTTCGACTTCCGCGGGTAATATCGTTATTTCCTCTCTGATAAAGGCGGTTAAAAACCTGCCTCTTCACTGTCGGTTGTGGTCGGGTGATCGCCATTCGCCCTTTGCAATGAATTTCAACCAAATTGACCGAATACCCATTCGCAAATAGAACACTCCCGGAGGGCTCGTTGTCAGAGTTCAGGCGGTCGACCGTGCGCAACTTCTGTTCTCGTGGCCAGTGCAGACAATAAATCAAGTCTGATATGCGTACCAATACCCGAACAGCATTCCGGCGTTCTCGATCGCGAAGCACCTAATCGCAACAGGTCGTCTGACTAACCCCGCCACCTTGTTTATAGCCTTATAGCACAATTGCCACCCTAAACTTTCGGCGTTTTCCGAGACGTTGTTAGCCAAGGGTCACGCACCGGCCCCCCGTTGGAAAAGGTGTTAACGCGGTCGAATTTCTTGCAGTGGCAACTAAACCTTTGATCCATCCCTGTTTGCACCCATGTGACGGTCGGTCATCTCGTTGTTTTGTCGTCATGCGTTGAATCGTAATACACACAAAGGTTTTATGTAATTAAATGGTGAGAATAACCGAAATTTTCGCGCCCCATAATGTGGGTTTTCCAGCTGTCTTGATGAAGTGGATTGAAGAAACTCAGCGCTCTATATATTTCTTGGTTGGTGAATCGGTTCCCATTGCCGTACTTGCCGCTTTTCTTCACCTGGGGTCTTGTAAGGAGGGGTGTGATTGCTTCATTTATGGCTGAATTTGTAAGCCTTCTGTAGCAGCATCTACCTGGTGTTGTTCTTTTATAGACCTCTTGCTGATCACGGTTTTTAACTGACGTCTGAAGTAATAGCTCCCTAGGTCAGCGCTGTTCAGTTCCAAATAACCCATCTCCCGTACTTCCAACACCGGTGAAAATTACGTTCAGTTGGTTCAATGGATACAGTAACTGCAACTCAACTGAGAAGCCTCGATCACGGAGATATCGGTGGGGTAAAACAGGGCGATTCTGTTCAACCTCTTCTTGGAATGATTGGGCCAGCTAGACCCAACTTCTGGAGGTTGTGGTTGATCGTTTGGATTTGATCGTTCGGCCATGTCTGTTGTGAGGTTACTGGTGTTGCGGTTAACGCGCTTACCTCACAAGCGGGAGGGTTAGAATGCGAGCTCCATTCTGGTCAAGGACATGCACCGGTGATGGGTTCTAACAACAGCGAAACGCAAGTCCAGTGCTTTTTTCCAAAGTGGGCTGGCCGAAACGCGTATTCCAAAACGAAGGCTGCGATCGGGCGTCACTTGTGTGCAATTTGAAATAACTTTGATAACCGAACTTCCCCTACTTCACGATTTCATCATTGTTGAAAATAAGTAACGCCTTGTGTACATGTGGACGAATTTGCACGTGTCTACTTGAACTGCTTGCAACACCTGAGATGCAAACATGTACAATTTTTTCATTTTCAAAGTAAAAGTCATTTGTTCTCAACCTTGTTGCTAGGGGCCACTGTCGTATCTCGCATACTAGAAGAGATACTGTATTTTTAGTGTGCCCTGGAAACTTGCTTTGTTGCAGAACTTGAGGCGTGGATTAAAAGAAGATGTCTGTGGGCTAACGGCGTTATTACGAAAATATTCATTTTGATAGCACAGACCACCTTGTAGTTGTTTATGACGCATTCGTTCACTACAACACTTGTCGGCTCACAGATTTCTTTTCAGAATGTCCAGTAACACGAATTGGCTCGTTCGTATTTTCCAGTAGACTTGATCATATTTGAATATAATGAGCCATCAAAGTGTAGACAAAAGTGAATTAATGGGCTACTGAGACCGCGCGAAATGTAAGATACCGTACTGTGCGCGCACTATTCAATGCAGCAATTGGTAGTTACGCGAAATCTTCTCCTGACTGTCTCTCTAGTCATTGCTGAGTTCGACAGGTCGAATCCGGTAGGACTCAGGGTGGAAGAGAAAAAAATCTGGGCCAACTCCGTTTGGATTGATGCGGTCAAACTGGAGACAGGTAGGCGCAGCATCGCCACATTCCAACGAGGTGACGACTGGTGCACGGTAGCTCTTCCGAACCAGGCAAACCCAATAAACTTCACAAGTGGCCTCATGTAGATCGCATCATTTATGCGGTCCACCCCCGCAAAAGAAATAAAGACAAGATTCTGACGAAATCAGGGATTGATATGTTACTTGAGTGAAGTTCCGCTGGCCCGATGACTACCGTGGAATTTTAAGATTGCGCTCCAAAGTTGAGGTCGAGAAAGAACACTCGATGATAACCCTCAATCGATACTTGGATGGTCGATGTCTAACTGTCAGGAGACTGTATCGAATACCCGTTGGCGTGAACTAAATGAGTTATGAACTTCTGCAAGTGTCGACACATGTTACTGTGGTCGCGTAATTAACGTATTCTGACCCGAATATGGCGGACTATAACTGCATTAGGCTCTTTCCACCGTAAACTGGGTTGTGCAGGTGCATATTATTTACGTCCCAGGATACATAAATCAATTTCCTAACTCTGCCCGGGGACATCCGATTCAAGCTGTACCAGGTTAAGAAAGTTCAATAAAATGTTAAGCGGATTACCTTGTTAAGTCTATTAAACTTTTCACTTTGTACACGGCATGTAGCTCAGGACTGTTCTAATTGGCCTTGTTCGGTTAGTTGACTATTATGAGGTTTAAATGCCACATTTCCATGAGGTAGACCGAACATTAGACCAAGTAACCACGGCTCGACTGCAGCAATAATACTGCACGGTGACACGGGCGTCTTTCTCCACTCCGCCCGGCTGCCATCGGGTGAAAGATGCTACTAAACAAACAAATGTCATGGCTCTAACCACACGAAGATCACAGTCCCCAATATTTGTCAATAAGACGCACGCTGTCGTTCTTTACAACGAACGACCAACCATCTTTGTCCAGAGAATGTTGTCGTCTCACCAGTCTAGCCAATTATCTGAATCTGCATAGAAATCTATCAATCGCCGACTGGAAGCACTTGCAGAAGTTCGTAACTCATTTAGTTCACGCCAACGGGTATTCGATACAGTCTCCTGACAGTTAGACATCGACCATCCAAGTATCGATTGAGGGTTATCATCGAGTGTTCTTTCTCGACCTCAACTTTGGAGCGCAATCTTAAAATTCCACGGTAGTCATCGGGCCAGCGGAACTTCACTCAAGTAACATATCAATCCCTGATTTCGTCAGAATCTTGTCTTTATTTCTTTTGCGGGGGTGGACCGCATAAATGATGCGATCTACATGAGGCCACTTGTGAAGTTTATTGGGTTTGCCTGGTTCGGAAGAGCTACCGTGCACCAGTCGTCACCTCGTTGGAATGTTCGGACACCACGCTCGCATATTCCGGGACTGGTGTGAATGTTTCCGTGTATTTTAGGCATGTATGCCAGAGAAATTATAGAAAATTCTTTCAAATTGAAAATCAGCCATAACTGACCGCAGCTGTCACATTCACATAGACTTTTTTCGGCCCTTCTCGAAAAGAAATAGTAGACTGGAGCTTCGCCTACATTAGAGCTTGTCTGTAACTCATTTTATTGCCACTGCCGGGACTGGGACTTCGACCACCTTTCCATGAAGCAACTGTGTAGACTACTGCGTCATTGACCTCACATTGAGCAAGACCGAAATATCGTATATGGACGTTCGAGCACTTCCACTTGTGAGCAGTGATCAGTTTGCCTGATCGTCTCGATAGGAGAGAGGTACTGCCTGTCCACTGTGATACGGCAGCTTTGATCACTTTGAGATTATGTTAAACATGAAACTGCTCAAGTTCCGATTGCTAATCCAAAATGCTTCCACAGACTGGCTCGCCTTCACATTACAGTACGAAGTCTACTATGACCTCAAGGCTGAAACCCATTGGACGTGAAACTCAAGGACACTCCTAACCACTGGTAACCCTATAACGGTCAAGGGTACCGATACAGTCCACAGTTCGATGAATTAGTAGGAACCGGGCTGGAAGTTCTGTGCACAACGTTGAACGTCAACTTATCCCTGATTAAGCAAAATTGTTGACACCCCTTTATATATTCCCTCGGAATATCCGGCATCTTCTTATTCGTCAACCTGATCGGAGCTGTATCCGTTGTACTTCCTGAGTCATTCACTGAACTGTTGCAGTAATCATTCCTTTGGGTCGGTAGGTTTCATTTTCCCACAACTCACGAGAGCAATTTATCCACTGTGTATTTTAGTATTTCCTCCATAGTTTTTACGTAACCATTCGTCGCATTAGGCCTTTCGGTTTTGAGTGAATTTGTTGGTCACCTGGTTTCTATTTGAGGGATTGTGTTGTGGGTGCTTGGTAAATATTTTTCTTTAATTTTTAGCCCGACAAGTTTCTTCGAACTTCTTCCTTCTGAGCTTATTAGTGTTATAAACGTGGACCCATCCACTTACAACGTTGGGTTCATTCGCCCTAGCATCTACTTGCGGCCGGTAATTTCGACTACCCTGATACGGCTTTTGGTGTACCCCAATCTCACATATACTTCGACAAATTGTATTTGTTTCTAAACTGACATTTCTTTTTTATACTCTGTCACCTCCACCTTGCGCAGACCAAACCAGCCGTTAGAGTGATGGTCGCAGTCTACTCAGTACTCCTCCACCCCTAGCAACTAGCCACCATATGCCCTTCAAAGCATTCAATAGCACTCAGCAACCGATCTGGGTGTGTGCAGAATGCCACTGGTGAGTCTACCACAGATGTGACTGCTCGATTCAGGATGAGATTTGCAGGGCACTTGTTCAACTTCATATGGACGGTTTATGCCGTCTACGTGTAGGTCGTAAGCGGCCATAGTCCAAGCTTAAGTTCAACTCTAGAAAGTCGACAGCTAGAAAACGGCACTTTTGACGGCGACTGTTGGAAGTCAGGGTCGATTTGACCACATTCACGGAGGTCGACCACGTGCTCACGCACAGAAGTCCAACTAATTCGCCTAAAAATCCTAGCATTCTTAAGGCGGGTTTTTGTTTAAAAAGGTCGATCATAATCCACGTCCACATAGTCCACCGAAACCAAACCAAAGAGCAGCAGGAACCTTTCAAAAGCACCCAGCAACTCACCGCAACTGGCTCTCCCTATGACAGTCGATGACTATTCTGTAGCTTAGTCACCATCCCCAACCCATAGACGTCTTAGAACAAGGTGAGCCATCCCGTCAAATGCTATAACCCTTACGCGTAAGGAGCCTTCTGACAGTTTTTCTGCCATGATATTCAATTTGCCCGAAACTGATGCTCCAGGTCATGCCAACTGGAAGACGTGACAATAATCAATACAGCATTCTTATCAACATTCTAGGACAAAAGAGTATGCCTCTCCTTAAGCTACAAGGGTTCTCTCGAGGCCCAATCACCCGGCACACCGAAGGACCAATACTTACAAAGATCACACATGACTCCACTGAATATGTGAGAAATGTCTTGTTGGCAACTTCCGGAATTCCAGAAAAACACCTGGGAATTATTCGTCCTGGGATTGTTTTGGCTAGGTCGAGGCACCTTAAGCAACGAACTCATCGTTCATCAAGAGTTCCTTTCGGCCACGTCAGGTAAAGATGTATAAGCAAACGTGGAGTTTCTGAAGGTTCTAAGGAAACTTACAGCCGTGTTCCCCAGTTTTTTATCCACAGTGGACTTGGAATAACAGCGGTGAAAACCAGGGTGTTTTGTCTACCTAGGCCGGCGAATCTTTCCAAGCTGAGGGTACCCAGATGGCTCATAGTCACTTTCGCCTCAGAGACTATGGCTACAAGGCCTATGGACTCCTGGCTTACTCGCCGTATGGAATTCCCAAATGACGCGAGGCGTCACACAGATCGACGCCGTGGTTAGAGGCCAGCCATCGGGGAATTTAATACCGTAAGTACACCTGACGGCGGGGTCATCATGTTGGTCAGCGGTCTCAGTTGCGTCAGAATTCAATACTGTACATGTAGCCCGAACACACGTCATGTTGTAGCATCCTGGTTAACACTCAACTGAAAAGTTCGGTGTTTTCGTGAACGTCTGAGTATCTCAAACATGCTTCCTCATGAGGCCTAGTGGTCTACGAATACATAGGTCCCCTGGTCCGGATAACTCACCACCTAACTTCCCCATGGAACGCAACGATTCCTTGGTGGCTCCGTTGCACTAACAATTAAATTGAACGATAGCATAGCCCCAAGTGAATGGAGGCACTGTCACATGATGCCCAACCATAGAGGGGTAAACGTGGCATTGATGCATTCAGCCCTCTGCTGTCGACCATACCAAAAGTTCCAAAAAGCTTAATCGTCGACCACGTTCAACACCATATAAGAGAATGCAATCTTTTTGCGCCTCACTAGTTGGGATTCCGTCGAGGACATCCGTATGCCACCGGTCTACTAATGACGCATGGAACACTGACCAGAAATAGTAGATTCGGGCAGTAGTACAAGCAGTCCATCCAGATTTTCTGAAGACAACCGACCTGATAGATCACGATAAATTGCTAACCAGAGCGAAGTCGTGCAGTATCTAAGGCAGACTGCTGGCCTAGCTGCGAAACCATCCCTCAGGCAGAACTTTCTGCGACAGGGTTCACGGAGAATACTCGTACATACATTCCATCGCTAACGGAATACTTCAGGGCCCACTACCGGACAACCGTTTTTCCTGATGATCATTAAGCCTGCCGCTGGCACTAATCAGTATAAGCGCCTGATTGGGAACATACTGCAAGCCAACCTGAATAAACTATACCTCTGAGCGGAATAAAACCGTTTGCCCATCGGTATAAGTAAATGTACGGTTTTTATGTTCGCCAAAATAACAAACAGACTTGGTACATGGGAGGAGTCCTACGTTGGTCGACCTCCCAGCAACGTGGTCCAGGTAATGTTAACAAAGAACACCTGGGCGTTTTCTGAAACTCCACACTGTACGCGCTCAAAGCTACCAGTTGTGCGCCTGGTAAAACGTAATGTAGATCGCACAAACCTTGATGACTTCTCAGGCTTATTTGGTAAGTCTTCAAGAACCCATCTAGGACTGAACGTACAAGCCCGTCTCCCCTTTCTTAGTCGTGACATCTGGCCAACTGAAAACGTTGGAGAAGGAGCAACGAAAGGACCGCCGGAAACAATCATTCACGATTCGATGGTTGACACGCGTGTGCAAGGGCGATAACCCACGCTCTCCCGGTCGGGGCGATTCTCTTCCTGGAATCACACGGTCGTCACCTCTTCTGAAATGCAATCATGGAAACTAATATAGCGCTGCTTTCTCTAGATACGATGTCGATGAAGAAGCAAAATACATGGGGGAAACATGACATTATCATTCATCTACTACACTTACCAAGCAGGTAAATATCTAACAGGGCTTTGAGCCGCATCTTTGAACATGTATTAACTACAACTGGCAAAAGGCTATTCCAGTGAGCGGCCCCTCTGACAACTGTCAGAAGCCTTTGTTTAAATAACTTTACAATCACCACTCAGTCCGCTTGGACCCACGATATTGGAGCATTTCCCCGTCAGCTCCTCAGAAAAAAGGAGGAATGGGGTCTCTTCAGAATGTTCAATATTCCAGAGGATAAGTAGCAAAGATTCATAGTCGAGATTCGTAAAAAACGTGCAGAAGACCCACCGCGATTTTTTCACGGCCCGCTCCACCCACTGGGAATATTTATGTCTTTCTAGACGTCACAATAAACAACTAAGTTGGCGTACTCAAACAGTGGTCGAACATAAAACCCGTAAAGAGTTTTAAAAGCCTCCTTACCGTTTTGAGGAGACGTCCATTTTATCGTGCACGGTACGGGGATCTTGATTTGGCTTCTATGTCGTGATAGAGTGGGAAGGATGACTTGGATGATAGGCAAATGCCCAGATCTTTCTAAGACTTAATTTGGCTGCATATATTTCCGCTTGTTTGTAGTGTTAGAAGGACGTTGCCAGAATCACCACTAGGAAATATGTGTGCACGCTTATCGTCGTCCACTGACCAGTGCTTAACTGCATAAAGGTCAGTTTGCGAAGTGTTGGGATCACGGGAGCTCCCGATTTTCAAGTCATTCACATAGAGAAGACAGCGACTGGAAAGCTCTTTGGTAAGTCGTTGATATAAAGCAAAAATTGTATCGGACAAAAAACGAATCCATGTGGTACACCCGTTGAGACAGCTGCGAGGACTGAGAAACCAGAATTGGCTCCATAAATGGGAAACGGGACGATTTAGTGGTGAATATTATCTCTGTAAGAGTGGACTGTGTGGTACCCGGTCAAACGCCTTAAACAAGTCGGAAAAATTGACATCATATACAAAACCATGACCTCTGGCGTCCATTAAGTTGTCCATGTAAAACATCATGTTCGTTGCGCAGGAACCACTTGGTAATAATTTATGCTGAAATACTGAGATAGGCATACTGTTTGAAAGGCACTTTAAGACAGCTCGTTTGAAGAATCGCTTCAGGATTTTGCACGGAGTACACTTTAGGCTGGTTGGCCGTTAATTGACAGCAAAGCACCGATTAACCGACTTTTGAATATGGGTGGCGGCAACCACCTTACACTCTCTGGGAAGGATGCCACTAGGAAGAGTCTCCACGAAAAAGTCACGAAATGATCTGGCTAGTACAGAAGACTCTCATTTCAACATTCTTGGATGAATCCGGTACAGACCCACTGAACTAGAGGAGTTAGACATGGAATGCAAATCCTGAACGTTGTACACTGAGAATTCTAGGTAAATACCGACGGAGTGTTACAATGTGAAAAAGGTGATAAGCCAGAGTTGTGAAAGGCGAATTCCTGATCTCAGAATAATCCACCGACGACATTAGTTTCGAAGGTAATTTCATTGTTTGACTGCCGTAAGGACAGGGCTGAGGGCAGGTTCCTGCGGCGGTGTCGCATGTAACCGAGGAGAACGTCTTTTTTTATGCGTGATATGTCTAATGCTTTTGGTTGATGTTGAAGATTACAGTGGCGGACTTCCGATTTGCACCGACTGCGTATTCTGTAAAAGGCTTCGACGTCTTCGGGCTTATTGGACTGTATGTCTGATAAGTCCTCTCAAAGGGCTGTCAAGTAACTGGCTAATCTTTCTTGGAACAGGAGGGTACAAATGGCTCATTATCAACCTGCGCAAAGC
Organism: Paragonimus heterotremus; assembly: GCA_013368495.1. Taxonomy (NCBI): domain Eukaryota; kingdom Metazoa; phylum Platyhelminthes; class Trematoda; order Plagiorchiida; family Troglotrematidae; genus Paragonimus; species Paragonimus heterotremus. Next base: position 83,311 of record LUCH01002004.1, on the reverse strand, counting down.
GTACGACAAGTTAACCTCGTGTAGGGTGCGTTCTTCAGGTTGGCAGCCAGAGGCGACCGAAGTGGCTTTTACGTGGAGCTGCAAGAAACGGTTTCTCATACAATCACAGTCGACCCGGATGAATTCGCGGACCAAATGCTTCTGTGCAGGTGTCTGTATCTACTAACACGGGAAGACAAAAATTAGGACCAAATGACTACTGTGGCCCAGATGAGCCTTGTTATATACCCTCTCAATATACTACCCCTCAGTTGTGATTACCATATCCAGCAAAGTGGATATTCGCTCTGAACGGCATCTCGTTGCAGACCTCACACGTTGTGTCCAGGCCTTCTGTCACATAAGTGGTGTCAGAGATGAAACAGAGCTACCTCCTTGAACTTGTTGAGTATTTGGTACCCAAGACACTTTTTGGTGCATTAAAGTCATCCATGGCAAGTAAACTAGAGGAATGCTGGCGGGGAATTGATTCGTTCAAATAAGGCAGAAGAGCCTCATCGTCCAAGATAGAGCTCGAAAGTAAGCAGCGAATAACAACCCACAACGACGAATCTTTGTCACGAAGCTAGATTTGTAGCCACACAATGTCGGACATGTGAGCGACTATTGCCGCTGGGTACAAAAAGTGGGGGTGACATGATACTAACGAAGATATGGACCCCTGACACGTTTCTCCTTTTGCAATCACTATGGCAGGCTGCGTGGCCAAAGATAGATTTCACTGTCACTGCGCTCTGGTATCAGCCAAATTCCTGCGAACCACGGTGTAAGGATGCTAGTTGTGCGAAACTTATTTTAGTTCTTGCAGTTTGATCATCTGACTTATTCAGTTGGTATAACTACTGCTTAAGGCCATCTCATCATAGAGTGACTCCAGAACGGAAACATGAGTGGATCGAAAAGTGTAGCCATGCTTCCCACAAGAACGGGAACCCAGCCTTATACTTCGAGACTCAAGAAACCGACGTGGTTCAGTCCAGAACGCCTGTGTCTTCATGGAATCATGGTACTCATCCACTAGGCTCGAAGTAGTTCCAGCCACCCGTGCACTAGTCTGTTAGTCGTTGGTAGCAAACCACTTCTAAGATTACATCTTCTAAAGTTGGGCAGACAATACAGTGGGCTTAACTGCGGAAATTTTCCCATTTCTGTGAGAGCCTAGATACGGGAACGACCTATGTGGGGTGCATTTCACAGCGGCAGCCACGGATGAATTCGAATGATTATTCAAAAGTTATCACTGTCCTGTACAGTTTCGTCTACAGCTATCCACACGAACTGCGGATCGCTTGATTTGCCACCAGCACTGCGCCATCTTAAAACCTCATACTAATTGACTTAAGACTAGAAATCCCTCCAGTGGCCGCTCTTTCCACACCTTTTATTAACATATATTCTACGGTTTTTGATAAAATTCTTCCAAGAAAATTCCTCGGCGTATGTGGTTTGTGTGCACACCTGTCTGTGATCAAGGTTGTTTGAGGACTGATATCTTCTGCTACCTCGGCGTTGTGATCAGGTTTGTGTGCTGTTTTGATCCGGAGGGCTGCGCTGACTGCGATTCCGGTCGTTACAGATTCAACCATATCAGATTGGCCAAAGTGGAGCGGCCAGACAAAAAGCAGATGCGTCTGCTGTGAGGTGCTGGTTGTGTAGGGTTTCAGTCCTTTGCGTTCCGGTTCGGTTTGTTGTTTTCTTTTTTGCCTGATATGATTCTCTCTATGTGATTGGTTCGTCTGTGGAATATGTGTGGTTGATTTTTCTGTGCAGTATTACCTCTATATGAATGTGCCGAATGTCTTGGGTTGTGACTGTGGAACCTGTTCTGATTGATTGACGCTGGTGCGCATGCGTGCGTATGTGTCACCTGCTGCCTTGCGGTACAGCCCTTCAGGCCAAAGGCTTTGGTTGAGAGCACTAATCGCTCTTCTGTCTAGGTCTGGGCGTCCTGGCAGTATCCTAAGCCCACAAAATCCATGACTATACAACACAAACCAAATACCATACTGCATCGGTCGTCGCGTAGAATAAATCGGGTCGCCCTATCTGCTACACATGGCAGGGTGGATAGGCGAAAATATGCTACTGCCAATCACTCACCCTCATACTGTCTTCCCAATATTAATCCCCAAGCAGATAATACTCACTCAAGTTTCAGTAATTCGAAGAGCAACCTGAAACAGTCCCGGGGACGCAAGACGCTCTGTGTCAGAGCATGGAATTTGCGCACGCTGCTAGATCGATGCAGCTCTAGCGGACGGCCAGAACGGCGCACTGCACTGGTCGCGATGGAACTGCGTCG